>OZ038384.1:92752546-92767546 GCA_964036045.1 Eutreptiella sp. 'Long Island Sound 2002'
CACACACACACACACACACACACACACACACACACACACAACACACACACACACACACACACACACACACACACACACACACACACACACACACACACACACACACACACACACACACACACACACACACACACACACACACACACACACACACACACACACACACACACACACACACACACACACACACACACACACACACACACACACACACACACACAAACACACATACACACACACACACACACACACACACACACACACACACACACACACACACACACACACACACACACACACACACACACACACACACACACACACACACACACACACACACACACACACACACACACACACACACACACACACACACACACACACAACACACACACACACACACACACACACACACACACACACACACACACACACACACACACACAAACACACACACACACACACACACACACACACACACACACACACACAACTGGGGGTGGCGGGGGGCAGTCCAATGGCAGTGTTGTCTGTGGACTGTCCTGTTGTTCTTGCCACTTCCCGTCAGGCCGGCCCAAGTATGGCTCCTGGCGCCGGTGGGGCAATCGCTCAAAGTTGCGAGCGGTGTGTGCAGAAAACCGGTGGAGCCATAATCTCTCCTCGTAAGGTAAGGTACTGTTTAGTTATCTCTCAGTTACAGTTCAACTCTCCATGCATGCCGGGGAACCGGTTCGGTGCCAGCTCCATGTGCTTGTTAACAAGTGCAATCGATCACCACAAAAGTATGCTACCATCACGTACCTGCTGCCCTATGATTCCTGATGACAACAAAAACTCTCAGAGAACACAATCCAAGCCCCCAAATCTCAGAGAATTTCGATCATATCCTAAGATTTCGTGCAAATAAGGAGAACCGGTTCTGTACCGGCCCCCTGTGCTTGCTGCCTCATAATATCTGATGAAAAGAAAGAACTCTCCGTGAAATTAATTGTGCCTTATCAAACATCCTGTGCGCGTCAGGAGAACTGGCACGGTGCCAGCTCCTAGTGCTTGCTGCCTCATACATTCTGATGATAAGAAAAAACTCTCCGAGACATAAATCGTGCCTCGTCAAAAATCCCGTGCGTGTCTGGAGAACTGGTACGGTGCCAGCTCCTTGTGCCTGCTGCCCCATAAATTCTGATGAAAAGAAAGAACTCTCCGAGAATTCAATCATGCCTCGTCAAAAATCCCGTGCGTATGCGTGTCTGGAGAACTGGTACGGTGCCAGCTCCTTGTGCTTGCTGCATCATAACTCCTAATGAAAACAAAGAACTCTCCGAGAATTCAATCATGCCTTGTCAAAAATCCCATGCGTGTCTGGAGAACTGGTACGGTGCCAGCTCCTTGTGCTTGCTGCCTCATACATTCTGATGATAACAAAAAACTCTCCGAGACATAAATCGTGCCTCGTCAGAAATCCCGTGCGTATCTGGAGAACTGGTACGGTGCCAGCTCCTTGTGCCTGCTGCCTCATAAATTCTGATGAAAAGAAAGAACTCTCCGAGACTTCAATCATGCCTCGTCAAAAATCCCATGCGTATGCGTGTCTGGAGAACTGGTACGGTGCCAGCTCCTTGTGCTTGCTGCCTCATAATTCAAAAAAAAAAAAAAAAAGAAAGAACTCTCCGAGAATTCGATCATGCCTCGTCAAAAATCCCATGCGTGTCTGGAGAACTGGTACGGTGCTAGCTCCTTGTGCTCGCTGCCACATACCACTGACGAAAGTCCTCATTCATCCAATATCTCACAACGAACACTAGGGCATCTGCAATATGTCCAGGTCAGGATCAGAACCTGTCCCCTCCTCTGTCCCCTCCTCTGATGCCACGTCTGCCGCCTCTCCTCTGACACCACTGGAGCCACAATGGCGATGGAGGAGTTTCCCAAATCTGACGACCAGAGATCCCAGACCAGAGATTGAACAAACCCATGCGCAAGATCCAGCACCAGAATCTGAACCGGAGCAACAAGAAGATGAAGTACAAAGGGCTCTCCGAGAATTGCTATCAGAATCCCCAAAGTCCTCCGATCACATGCTCTCCCAGGAAGGACCGAACCAGAGCCAAGATCCAGCCCCAGAGTCTCCCGACTATATGTCCTCCCAGAAAGGACTGAAACCGTACCAAGAACCAGCCCCAGCACAGAGTCCTGAACAAAGCCATCAGCAAGCCTCCATGCAATCAGCGATCAGCAATCCTCCATCCGTTGGTATTGCCCGGGGCCAGGAGTATGTGCACATCGCCCCCCAGAATCTGTCGGATGATGATGATGATATCGCGAATCCGATCGTGCTGACAGTACAGGACATCTCGGAAGACAATTACTACGAAATCAGTTCCATCATCAGGCGAAGACTGGGTGCCATCATTCCACAGGCTGCGACAAGGCACCAATTTTGGATGGTGGGGCCGACGCAAGAAAATTGGCAACGAATGTGCCCGGACTCCGCGAATACTTACGAACTGCGTGTGCGACTGGAAGAGGACGGTGATTTTTTCCGCATCAGATCCCAGCATCAGGATGGATCGCCGTACACTCAACATATCAAAGGCAAAGGAAAAGGCAAGAGTGGCCTGCCGCGTACCTCGCCCTCGACGTACTCTGCTCGTGGAGCACCCCACATGCCAGCTCGAGAGTATTTTCGCGAACACGCCCGCGAACGCTTCGATCGAGACTACAGCCCAGACCGCATGCGTGGAAGGACTCGAGAATACACCAGAGAACCGGTGCGGGAACGAGCACATGAATCCTCTCGAGATGTCGTCCGCGAGCGCCCCAGAGCACATGACAGGGCACCAGCTCACGAACTCGAGCGAGAATATGTGAAAGAACCTATCTCTGAGCACGCAGTGGAAGCAGCACGAGCACTCCTGCGCGAGCATGAACGGGAACTGGCACGTGAACGTGAACGTGAACGTGAACGTGAACGTGACCGAGAACGTGAACGTGAACGAGTCCTCACCCGTACGCGTCCTGGCTCTCATGCAAGCACCGTTTCCCGAGACCCGGCTCATGGCCCCAGCGATTACCGCCATCCTCGAGATCGCGACGTTCGCACTGAAGGTCGGATGGAATCCAGACGGTCTGCATACGCCCAACATCGTGATGAAGAAGAAGTTGACGAGCCTCCTGCCAAGCACCGAAGGATGAGTCCCCCTGTCCCTTCTGAGTACGGCAGGTATGAACCCGGGCGAAGCCGATACGATCACGGAGTTCACGAGGAACAGGCACCGGAACAGGGACCGGAACCGTCCGGCTGGGGACAGGCTGGGGTTTTCCCATTCACTGGAGGCTGGGACGTGGTGGCCGGACAGCAAGAACAACAGGCACGCCCCCGACAGCAGCGATACGATCGGTTTGACAGACAAGATCCGTATGCTCGGCACGAAAAGCACAGCCAGCATGAGTATCGATCTCAGAGCAACCGCAGTCCCATCAACGAACCTGCTGCGCACAGCGCTGAGCCTCACATGGCGAGCCATCTGCCTGCCTCGGACGAAGCACATGACTTGGTGTTGCGACTCCGCATCTTGTCCGACACGCTTTTTCCGACCTCGGCTTCTCGACCTCCGACCTCGGCTTCTGATGAGCATGCCCGACAGTTCACTCCCCGAGATCCCCGTGGAAAAGGAATCCCGGACGCACGCGACCCGAGTGTTCCCGCGTATCGGCAGTGTGGCAAAGGCAAACCTCAGTACCGCTACCCCCATACCCAAGAGTACCGTGGCAAAAGCGGCAAGAGCAGTGGCAAAGGCCGGAGCGGAAAGGAGAGTGAGCTGACGGTGCCGGTCACGCTGACGGTCAAGCTGCACATGGATGACCCGCAGAAGAAAGAATGACCGCGATTGATTGGACCACCCCACTGATTGGACTGGCCAGCCGTGGACCCCAGACTGTGGTCGCAAGGTTACACAGCCGAATGCGCCATACATGACGCCTGCATCTCAGTGCCCTGTGATCGACCCTGAGTGGGAGAATCCGAAGGATGTGCCCATCTATGTCTTTCTGTTTGGGGATCGCTGCCCGAACCTGGTGCTATT
The DNA here is from genome assembly GCA_964036045.1 of Eutreptiella sp. 'Long Island Sound 2002'. NCBI lineage: Eukaryota > Euglenozoa > Euglenophyceae > Eutreptiales > Eutreptiaceae > Eutreptiella > Eutreptiella sp. 'Long Island Sound 2002'. The sequence continues at coordinate 92,756,629 of OZ038384.1, forward strand.
GGTGACGGAAGCTTCCACCTGGAAGCATGGTGTGTTCATGGGATCCATCATCGGCTATCCGAGTGCAATACAGTCACTGGAGAAGAACTTCATCCTCACAAACGCTGCGCTGACCCCAGATGGTGATGAGTGGTGTGAGTTGAGGAGTTGAGGATGCAGAGAATCAGAACAAGTCCAGATGCGTAAGAAAGAAACCGAATCAATCTGTGCTCATGTAAACACAATCAGAATTCAGAATTCACTCAGAATTCAGCATGCGTGCGCACCCCATGATCCTCAAGCAATTCGCGGTGTATGCAACCAGGAGGCACCCAAGTTTCATGTTTCTAAACCCCAATCTGGGAGCAAATGATCCGAAGACATCCAACAGCCGAAAAAAGAATCTGATCGGATCTGTGACAATTCATGTCCCTTCACATATCAGAATCTCGTACGCACGAGTCCTCAGAGAACACAGTAACAGAAACAGTGATGCATAAATTTTTTTTTGCGTCCATCAACTCAACTTGGTGCTGCCACAATGGACGGATCAACCTGCCCGTACTCGCCATGCCAGTCTATTTACCGGGAAAGGTACAATCTTTCTCTCCACCCCCCAATCAAGCATCACCCAGCATCCGCATACCTGACAAAAGAATGAATGTTGAGCACCCCCTCATTTTGCTGTTGAATGCATCACTTCCAGATGCAAATGCTTTCCAAGCGGAACACTGGAATCGGATCAGTATCCCACCTGCGAAGTGGAGATGTATCACACGTCAATCATGCCACACCTGCAATTGCACTGACCCCCGCTCACGCCCAGGATGAGTAAATCAGCAGTATCCACAATAACCTCAGCATACGGCCAAATTGCATGCACTCTCAGGTAAAATTTTCAAAATGCCAACGGACTCCCCACCCGCAATATATGACCCGTCTCATTGCTCTCATGCAATCATGCTGCAGCCCTTTGGACCAGCAAATACGTCCACCGTGGCAACGGTGAACCCCCCGGACAGAAAGCATCGGACCCGATTCATCTGCATCCACAGACATTGTCACAAGCACTAGAAGTTATGCAAGAAGTACATTTGCCTGTGCCCTTTTGCCCTGCTTAAGAAAAAAAATATATATAATAGCAATTTTAATTTTCTTCAGTCACCCAGAGATGATCAATCATCAACCCAGAGAATCACATCACCAGTAAAATCAATAACTGCCATGAACATACAAGTAATGTCAAGGTTCTGCATACACCCAGCCCTCACTTTTCTGCTGCGCTTGAACACATAATAGAACAAACACATGCAACAATCATACTTAATTCGTCTCATGCCATGTACGTGGTCCTGTACAGGAGTGACCCGCCATCTGCAATTATCAGAACAAACAGTGGAACAGGAATTCCCCAGTCCCCCTTGCGACACTCAATGAAGGAGAACAATCAAGAATGGTGCATGATACATGGTTTCCTCTTCAAGAATGCAGATCAACAATCCGCCCAGAGTATACGCATCACATGGTCAGGAAAAGAGTGGATTTCAAACGAAACATCTAGATCAATCGTGGAAACGATCACACAGAGAGCAAAGTATCTGAAGAGACTAGGAAGAAGATGACGGTGGCCTCCACCAATCCGGAGAGAGAACCAGCTCAAAGAATCAGATTCAGTAGGACACCCCACACCAAGACCACATGGGAATCTCAGGGCCAAAATCACAACGTACCATTCTGTAACCTGCAGTGTCCAATCACACCAGGCAGTGATGAATCCTGTCCCAACGATATTACATGTTCTCACACCCCACCCCACAATCTCTCATGCGTGCACTGCCCGAGCACTGCCCGAGATTCTGAACACGGCGCCCAACCAACATTCTTCGCCATGTTGTCTCTGCAGAAGGAGCAGATTAGAACAGGTATGAAAACTCTGCATGCCACAGATGACTCGCACATCATGTTCTCGGTGTACAGAAACTCAGTATAAAGAAAAGAATGTCAAAATCTCACCGAGAATCAATCAAGCCCCATCTTAAAAAAAAAAAATCACCAAACACACTCAGCATCCAAAGTCATATCGAATCTCTCTTATTCAAATACAAACAGACAAGGTAAAGCCCTCTCCACACAGCAGCACACACTCCCGGACCCCATGCAAGTATCAAGGCACGAAGGGAAATCGAGTAAAGCACTAGCCCTAATCCAGAAGGAGAGCACAGGAACAAGATGCAAAGATCGCAACCAGGTACGTGCATGCTGCAAGTGATCACAGTTTGCTCAACAACAATATAACGAATAGGGAAGGATCAACAGACCATCAAAAGTGCATGACTGTACATGTGCTCACGCAGAAGTCAGTGCAACACTCCCCTCAAGTAGTGCCGTTAACAGTGAACCACGCCCCTCCAAAGAACTCATTTCCAGATATCAGATATGCATGCCTTCAATGTCAATCAGTGTTCTCTGAAAGAATTTGATCATGACTTCCGAAGAATTTATTGCTCTTGCTCCAGAACGACAGCGTGCGTACGTTGATCCCACAACCGCAGGGTACTTCACCAGAATCTACTACTCGGATGGGGACCTCAAAGCAGTGGTGACACACTGGCCGTCCAAAGTAGAAGTATCAGAAGTATCGATGACAACCAGTCTCGCAACATGCTTCGGAATGTTCGCCTCCTTGATGCGCGCATCGATCTCTGAGGAAGACTTGACTCTACTGGTTGCAGAATTTCCGGATTACATGTGGCTTACAATTAAAGACCTGACATTGCAGGCTCAAGAATGGCTCAAGAATGCGTCCAACGAAGAATGGTGTGACATCCTGGACAGAATGTCGCATTATCTGGAATCAGAAAATGCCAAAGAAAAGTTCGATAAGCTCATCAATGAGGATCCCTACAACTTTCAGCGGTTGCTGGAGGCAGACGGCAAACTTATCGAAGGAGACAAGCAACTGTCGGAATCCACTTTCTGGCTATTCTATTGGGCAGCCCTATATGCAGCATGGGCCACTTCTCAACACAAGCTGCCCCCATGGTCCCCGAACTTTATTGATGGCAAGCCGCACAAACAAGCCATGTCTGACCAGTCGTTGAGGGCCAGTATCACCACTACACTTCGCTCCCTGAAACCAGGCACACCCCAACCCAAAGGAAATCGAGCCGGCTCTCAACAACGTGCTCCATCCCCCGGAGGGCAATCTCCATCCCGTGCTCAATCCCCTCGAAGAAACCCTCCACCGCCCATTATCAATCTGGATGCTCATCTCGATGTGCCACTGGAAGCTCCACCAGCAGCAAAGAATCGAAGAACAACAGCCATCAAACCCCCATCAATTCCATCAACAGCGGACTTGATGCTCCACTCAGGTCCAAGGGACTATGAACCTCCCAAGAGATACTCCACAGATCACAACAAATTTGCTTTCAACAAAGTCAGCCGATCCTACGTACCCAAAAATCAGCCAGGCCCCTCATTCCAAGATCAAAGAATGTCAGGACTACATCCCCCTTCACAAGCTGCAACCAACGACACCTACGCCAACTTTGAAGACATCATCGCCAAAGTACAAGAAAAATGCGAAGCACTGGATGACAGTGAATGCGAAGTTGCAGCACGTCAGCTGTACATGCGCCTACTACCAGTCAAAGCGGCTGCGAAAATCCTCAACTTCTTCCAAAAGGCACAAAAGTGCAAGCAACTCAGGGCCATACTCAAAGCCCACATGTGTGCCCTATCGAGCGACATCCCAGCAGTAACGCAGGCCCTGCAAGATTGGTTGAGATTTATGCAAGGACGAACTGTCGGCTCTTCCCCTGAGACCAGCAAAAGAATCAGCGAATTAAAGAAAATGTGGCAATCCATCCCACAAGATGCAGATCGGACCATGTCGGCGACGATGCTGGCTTTTTCATTTCATACAGAAGAGAACACCCGATTGAGTCTGATGTCCGCTCAAACCGCAGCCCAGTGGTGGAACGCAGTAATAAGAAATCTTGCCACCACCACCAACGTCGCAGACTTTGACACGGTGCAGACTGAACTAGAGAATCTAGGTGCCACAGTGAATGTGCAAACTCCAGACTGGATCAACCAATGGATGGTTCCGGAAGATGAGAATCCTCACCACTCAGTCACCACAGCTCCACAGCCAACTCAACCCCTTACAGCAGCTACCCAATACCAGCCACAAACCCCAACCCCGATACCAACTCAACAACATCAACAGTACCAGCAATACCAACAAAATCCCCCACAAAGATCAAGCACATCGCATATGCAACCCACAACACCCAAGAACTCACTGTTGCCTTTCCCCCCAACGAATCAACCCCCAGAACCACCCGTGCAGCAACCACCTCAATACCCTCAGCATCAAGGTCAAGGAGTTACACTGATGATTACCCAAATCAAAGATGTGCCGTACAAGGACCTTGAGAACGAGATCGAGAAGCACTTCGGATTTAATTCAGGGCTGCAACCTGCAGCCATCCACAAGGGATTCTGGTTCCTCAACAGTGTGAATCCCCATGCATGGAATGCCCTAGCACAGGGCAAAGAAAAAGTATGGCTCCACATCGGCAACAACAAGTACATTGGAGTACGGTCAAAGAATGAATTTGGAGATCCATATGAACCACCCAATCCAGCGAAAAGAAGGAAGACAGAATCAACAGGCAAACCAGCACAAGCCACGGGGGCCCCGCCACCACCCCCACCTGCAGCAACACGAGGAGTAGTTCCAGGACACCAGTACAACCCGTATCCACCTCAGAGTCCTATGTACCCATGGTACCCTCCTCATCATCCACCCATGCCCCACATGCAGCCATCATTCTCTCACTATCAACCACACCTATACGAGAACATGCACCCTATGGCTCATCCAACACCGGATCAACAGCGTCTAGCGGCGGAAACATCCCGTATCAATTCTCCACAGTCGCAGAATCGAGCAGCACGCTCATCCACGCCACGAAGAGAAGACTTGCCTCCAGCCCAAATTACGGCGTCCAGTGCCTCTATCCCAGCGGCACCAGGAGTGACGCAGGAGAAGAAATGAATCCCCTTCGCCCTCCCCAAATCCACATCGTGCTCTGCACTAATCATACGTTACACGGATAACTTGCTACCACACGGTTCACTCAGCAAGAGAACCGCTGATGCATCCCTGACAGACTTACACAACTGGTCCACCAAATGCTCAACAGATCTCAATCATGAACCCCTCCAGCCACCATCTCAAAACACCAGAGCAAACCCAGAACACACCACCCTACTACATGTATGTACACGATGTGGAACTCCAGCTTCACAGGAGACAACAGCCCTTTGCAACTGCCCCAACCCAGCACTGTATGGCATACCCTTTCATCAAGCAACCCCAGAAGAAGAGGCAGCAGTCGAGCTGCTGTATCGCATCACAAGAATCCCCAATCTTGAAGGAGTACCCCCAGCAGTAGTGCTCCGTCAGACTCGAATCATCCATGCATGGCTTCAAGCATACATGGAATCAGAGAACCAGTACAACAAGACTTTCACCCCGTCCTACCCAATAGTGTCCTGCGACTCTGTCCTACTCCTCTGGTGCCGGACAATCATCCCACCTGATGCCCGACTCTTCCGAGAAAGAACACGGGTACAACAATTCCAATCTCAAGGCGGATACATCATGATCTGCGCCCAAGAATACGACCCAAAGGACACAATTTCATGGTCAGACGGCCCGGAATGTCGTCAATGTGGAAAGCTGTCAGGTTACCACATGAAGCTGCATCTGACAACCCCCCATCAACAGAATCAGCCCCACATCAGTGCCTGCTGGCACCTTCCCAAGCAAGAAAGTATTTCAGCTGAAATGGCGACACACAGCATTATACACTTGGGAACATTCAAGCTCGAAGGAGTTTTCCCGATCACCGACAGCAGAATGTGGCCATGCAAACCCTCACTTCCCAATGATGTTCACCCGCACATTCAACGTGCATATGCACAAATGCACCAAGAATTCAGCACCATGATACCACCCGCGACCAACCCAAACATCCCAGAGTGGGTGGACTTACAGATCATGGGCATCAATTGCGGAAGCCTCGAGAAGAAGCTGCATCAGCTGTACTGTTACCTAATCCTGGGAATGCCGGACATCGTCTGTCTTCAAGAAACGTGGGCTCTCATGCCCGAAGGATGGCTCAACGGACTCCCCTATCAACACGTTGCCTCAGATCCATACAAAGGCGGCGGCCTGGTTATTCTGGTGCACACCAGAAAACTCTCGAAAAAGAAATGGAAGACACATGTCAGAAAGCACTCCCTCTGCGCCCACATTAACCCGGGACTACCGACTTCCATAGCGGTAGCATCAGTCCACTTCCCTCCCGGCATTTGCCCAATCAGCAGAGAAGAACACAGCAAGGCTGTGGCATCATTCCTCTCAAACGCGAAAGCAACAATCACATTCATACAGGGAGATCTGAATGACGACGTTATGCGCAGCAAGCGTGGCTGGCTCAAGAAAACACTCTCGAAAGAATGGAAAGAATTCAACTGTCCGTACGCTACAGGTCACCCCACCAATCAAGTGCTAACTAAAAAAGGACTCTCAGAGAAAGAAATCGATTGGATGTTCACCCACAATAGTACTCCATGTGTAGCGTGCACCAGAGACCAACTGCCAGGCCTCAGCTCTCACCGAGTGCAGCAGTACTTCCTGGTGATGGACAGCGACCAGATGAAGCCGGCAGATCCATCTCAACGCAGGTACGACTTCCGGCACCTGAACCAGAAAGAATTTCAAGAGATTGCGAACATCTGCTCTCTGTTATTCGCATGGGCCAACATTACAGAACGGTCCCCCACAGCCGTCATGCACATGTACTTCCTGGTAATGGATTGTATAATTCCCCGCAGAAAATCACACCTCTCCTTGACGGTGGCAGATGCCAAAGCAATGGCGGCTGCACTTCAAGCACATGATGGAAGAAATTCTGTGGCAGTTACCCAGTGGTGGGAAAACCGAAACAACAAGGCCATGGCGTCCAAGCTGCATATCCCACTGGAAAAACTGCAGGGAGTATCCATTACATCCGCAACAACTCATGCCATCAAACTTAAAAAGAACAAATTCCAAGTCGTGGACCAAATCAGTGCTGATGGCAAGTATTTTCCACAGGAGAAAGAAGAATTTCAGGAAGAGATGCTGCGTCAAGCCAAGGAATTGTACAGCGGGCGTCCGGGAATCCGATTAGATTATGAGCACCTCAAGAAAGGCATGAAATTGGACACGGACCAACCTAAAGATACAGTTGACTTCATCGCCCACATGAACAGACTCCAAAGAACCCGAACAGGCCTTCCCATCGACGATGCAGCAGGTCAAACTCCGAATTTCCATGAACTCTCTGCACTAGTCGGTCGCTCATCGTCAGAAGCCACCTCACTGGAGCAGCTTCCTCATGCTCTGGTGAGTCTCCTAGACGGATTCAGTCTGCTACTCATCTCCACACTGCTCGCAGCATTTGCCAACGGCAGTCACTGTCCACTCTTATGTGCAGTACTTCACCTATGTCTAAAGAAGAAAAAACCCTCCTGGCTCATTCCCAATAGCAGACCCATTCTGCTTGAACCCTACCTACGTCGTCTCGAATCCAGCAACGTTTTCCTGCGTCAACAAGAGCGCTCAGAATGGTTCCAATGGACACCCCCATCTCACTATGCCTACAGAAAGCAGTTATCACCCCAGATGTGCGCAATCACCTGCAGATGGCTCACATGGTGGTATGCCCATACCAACGGTAAGGTGTTCATTATCGACTGGGATGAGAGCAATGCCTTTTGCAACACCATCAGACACGACATGGACAAACTATTCCCCGGAGAAGCGCTTCAAGTAGAACGCTGGGCAGAACAGTTCTTTGGATCCTTCCGTATCTATGTTGTCTCACCATTTGGACTGACAGAACCATACTGCATGCGCCACGGAGGATCGCAAGGTGACTCCATGGGAGTGGGCCTATACGCAACCACCACCTGTGCCAGGACCAGGTTTCACAACGGAGTCCTGAGTCAACAGCGCAACCCATCAGACCTCTCCAGCAGAGCACCAGAACATGCCTTCAAATGCCTCCCTGCCCCGTGGAACAGCAGCATCAAAGTACTGGAGATTGTATACAGCGACGACCGCAGAGGATTCACCTCTACCTTGGAAGACGCTGCCCACATGTTCCATGTTTTCAGTCAAGGATGCTGGTCGACAAGAGGCTCTTCTCAATGCAAGAAAGTGCAGATATTTGGAGTAGAACCCAAGAACCCGAGAGAACTAAAGTACATCGAGGACACGGTGGACACGATGCAAGACAAATTCAATATGCAATGCTCAGGCCTAAAAATGACAGGGATACCTCTTATGCCCAATGAGCAGCCGCAAACGGCCATTGATAAATTCACCACACGCCTCAAAGTACTGCAAGGATCACTAGGGAGACTCCAACCCTCACTGATACTAGTTCTCCGAATTCTCGTCACATACACAATCTCAGTGGTGGACTACGTCTTCTCTGCCATCCCAGCACGAGCAGAACAAGTACAACCCCAGCAGATACAGATCAAAAGAATAGCCTGCAAAACGCTCTGCATCCCGGTGCGCACCCCCAACAAGATGCTATGGGCCAGCATAGACGATCTCGGCTTTGCAGTCCCCCACATCTTCACCCGCCTCCAGCTGCAATACATCAAGGGTCTCTTCTCTGCGTGTAACAGCAGAAGCACCTACACCAGGGAAACCATCCGCACCATCATGCTGTACCCGTCACAGCAAGTGCCAACCCACCCAGACTGGATCACAGCGCAACAATGGATGGCCAGCTACGGCATCTCATTCCACTTACCGTACGACCTCACAGAATCTCCAATTGCAATCGAAGTAATCCACTCTCCAAGAGGAGGAATCATCCTGATGTCTGATGGGGCCAAGAAAGAAGACGATCATGCGTGGTCAGCGCTGGTGATTGATGAGCAAGGAGTAGCCATAAGAGCATATTCCAAAGTGCTATGTAAAAGGCGGCAGCAGCTGGGTGGCAGAGTGGTGCGGCAAATTTCTTGCCTATCTACTACTGGAAAAGTACGACATCAACCCACGTCAAGTGCTTGGAGCCATCTCGGACAATCTTGCAGCAATGCACGGAGGAGATGGGGGCAAACCCTCCAAATGTGCCTGGATAGACGGCTACCGACGTCAATACGCCACATTCCTGAGTGAGAACCACGTACCAGAATTCTATATCCCAGCCCAGCACAACACCAAAAGCAAGACACAAGTCGCGTTATGGCAGAAGGACACTGACGACACGGCCAAGCATGCCCTGAAGAATGCAATAGCAGGACAAGTACCCATGCCAGAATCACTAGACGACACGATGCTCTGCTTTCATCATGGCACACTTGCAGCTAACGTGGTGCATGTTCTTGATGAAGCCTACAACAGCTCCTTACGCCCAGACTTTCATCTCGGAGATCCCAAAAGCAAAGTAATATGGCGCAGAGGAGTCACTCAAGGAAAGTATACGAACGAAGGGCTCACGGTGGCCTACTGGATACGAACCATACCGTACTGTCATGAAGGAACAAAAGAAGAATTCTCTTGTGCTTTCTGCCGCTCTTTGGACACAGGATGGGGCACACACATGCAATGGTCGTGCCTAACTCTTCCCATGCTATGTATGTGGTCATTCACAGAAGTTGCTCACCATCTAGCAGCATTAGGACACACAGTGGAATGGAAATCCCCAGCCCACTTTGCAACACATCAAGAAGGAGAACAACAAGAATGGGGCTTGGTACCAGATTTCCTCATTGAAAATGCAGATCAATGGTCCGCTCTGAGTACATGCATCACATGGTCTGGAATAGTGCTGCGATCAAAAGAAGCTTCTTTATCAACCGAGGAGGCGGTCACCCTGAGTGCAAAGTATTTGAATGGGCTGGGAAGAAGACGACGCTGGCCTCCACTGATCCGGAGAGAGAACCTGCTGAAAGAATCAGATCCAGTAGGATGGCCAGTGCTCAGCCCGCAATGGAATCTCTGCGTCATTGCTGCAGCATACAATTTTGTAGGCCGCAGTGCACAACCTCATCAGGAAGCGTTAAACCCAGTCCCTCTGAATCTACTTCCTCCCTCACTCAACCCCACATCCTTTCATGCGTGCATTGCCTACCCCAGAACTGAACATGATCCTCGAGCAGTATACATCTCCATGATGTCCCCGCAGAATGAGCAAATCAGGACTAGCATGATAACTTTTCGTGCCACAGATGACTTGTACATCATGTTCAGCAGAGAGCTGCTAATCTCTCTAGCACCCAAACTCACGCTTGTCCTGCTACAAGACGAATGGCCATGCAATCCACACGATCAACAACACGACCCTGAGCCGCCACCTCCCAATTGGGATGAAGTCTCATCTTCCGCCAGCAAATCTGCCCCAGAGTCAATCCTAGAATCTGACGACTCGGAGTACTGGGACTCAGAGTAAAGAAACTCACTCTGCGAATGAATTCATGCTTGGTCCCTTCCTCCGCTCTAACCCATCTCTTGCTAACCAATGCTGCTCCCCCCACTGATCTGAAAAAGAACTCATGTCCTCAAGACGTGTGAAAGAATTCGAGCACAAGTGTGTCAAAGAATCAAGGTCAAGATCCTGCATGTCAAAGAAATGTTGCAACCCCATCCGATTCATCTCTTTCGTTGCCAATTGATGAAAGTACCAAAGAATTGGAAATGTGCTCTCCGCTGTTGCAACCCCACCTCATTCAACCCACTGTGTGCTAACCTCACAGAGTCCGTGCCGATAGACGATGCCCCCAGAACGAATGTACCAATGAACCAGACACGCTAAATGCTCAAGAAGCATGACATCTCCATCAGATTTGTCCACTC
>OZ038384.1:92772546-92917966 GCA_964036045.1 Eutreptiella sp. 'Long Island Sound 2002'
GAGCCACAATGGCGATGGAGGAGTTTCCCAAATCTGACGACCAGAGATCCCAGACCAGAGATTGAACAAACCCATGCGCAAGATCCAGCACCAGAATCTGAACCGGAGCAACAAGAAGATGAAGTACAAAGGGCTCTCCGAGAATTGCTATCAGAATCCCCAAAGTCCTCCGATCACATGCTCTCCCAGGAAGGACCGAACCAGAGCCAAGATCCAGCCCCAGAGTCTCCCGACTATATGTCCTCCCAGAAAGGACTGAAACCGTACCAAGAACCAGCCCCAGCACAGAGTCCTGAACAAAGCCATCAGCAAGCCTCCATGCAATCAGCAATCAGCAATCCTCCATCCGTTGGTATTGCCCGGGGCCAGGAGTATGTGCACATCGCCCCCCAGAATCTGTCAGATGATGATGATGATATCGCGAATCCGATCGTGCTGACAGTACAGGATATCTCTGAAGACAATTACTACGAAATCAGTTCCATCATCAGGCGAAGACTGGGTGCCATCATTCCACAGGCTGCGACAAGGCACCAATTTTGGATGGTCGAGACGACACAAGAAAATTGGCAACGAATGTGCCCGGACTCCGCGAATACTTACGAACTGCGTGTGCGACTGGAAGAGGACGGTGATTTTTTCCGCATCAGATCCCAGCATCAGGATGGATCGCCGTACACTCAACATATCAAAGGCAAAGGAAAAGGCAAGAGTGGCCTGCCGCGTGCCTCGCCCTCGACGTACTCTGCTCGTGGAGCACCCCACATGCCAGCTCGAGAGTATTTTCGCGAACACGCCCGCGAACGCTTCGATCGAGACTACAGCCCAGACCGCATGCGTGGAAGGACTCGAGAATACACCAGAGAACCGGTGCGGGAACGTGCACATGAAAGCGAGCGCCGCGAGCGCCCCAGAGCACATGACAGGGCACCAGCTCACGAACTCGAGCGAGAATATGTGAAAGAACCTATCTCTGAGCACGCAGTGGAAGCAGCACGAGCACTCCTGCGCGAGCATGAACGGGAACTGGCACGTGAACGTGAACGTGAACGTGAACGTGAACGTGACCGAGAACGTGAACGTGAACGAGTCCTCACCCGTGCGCGTCCTGGCTCTCATGCAAGCACCGTTTCCCGAGACCCGGCTCATGGCCCCAGCAATTACCGCCATCCTCGAGATCGCGACGTTCGCACTGAAGGTCGGATGGAATCCAGACGGTCTGCATACGCCCAACATCGTGATGAAGAAGAAGTTGACGAGCCTCCTGCCAAGCACCGAAGGATGAGTCCCCCTGTCCCTTCTGAGTACGGCAGGTATGAACCCAGGCGAAGCCGATACGATCACGGAGTTCACGAGGAACAGGCACCGGAACAGGGACCGGAACCGTCCGGCTGGGGACAGGCTGGGGTTTTCCCATTCACTGGAGGCTGGGACGTGGTGGCCGAACAGCAAGGACAACAGGCACGCCCCCGACAGCAGCGATACGATCGGTTTGACAGACAAGATCCGTATGCTCGGCACGAAGAGCACAGCCAGCATGAGTATCGATCTCAGAGCAACCGCAGTCCCATCAACGAACCTGCTGCGCACAGCGCTGAGCCTCACATGGCGAGCCATCTGCCTGCCTCGGACGAAGCACATGACTTGGTGTTGCGACTCCGCATCTTGTCCGACACGCTTTTTCCGACCTCGGCTTCTCGACCTCCGACCTCGGCTTCTGATGAGCATGCCCGACAGTTCACTCCCCGAGATCCCCGTGGAAAAGGAATCCCGGACGCACGCGACCCGAGTGTTCCCGCGTATCGGCAGTATGGCAAAGGCAAACCTCAGTACCGCTACCCCCACACCCAAGAGTACCGTGGCAAAAGCGGCAAGAGCAGTGGCAAAAGCCGGAGCGGAAAGGAGAGTGAGCTGACGGTGCCGGTCACGCTGACGGTCAAGCTGCACATGGATGACCCGCAGAAGAAAGAATGACCGCGATTGATTGGACCACCCCACTGATTGGACTGGCCAGCCGTGGACCCCAGACTGTGGTCGCAAGGCTACACAGCCGAATGCGCCATACATGACGCCTGCATCTCAGTGCCCTGTGATCGACCCTGAGTGGGAGAATCCGAAGGATGTGCCCATCTGTGTCTTTCTGTTTGGGGATCGCTGCCCGAACCTGGTGCTATTGGTGACGGAAGCTTCCACCTGGAAGCATGGTGTGTTCATGGGATCCATCATCGGCTATCCGAGTGCAATACAGTCACTGGAGAAGAACTTCATCCTCACAAACGCTGCGCTGACCCCAGATGGTGATGAGTGGTGTGAGTTGAGGAGTTGAGGATGCAGAGAATCAGAACAAGTCCAGATGCGTAAGAATGAAACCGAATCAATCTGTGCTCATGTAAACGCAATCAGAATTCAGAATTCACTCAGAATTCAGCATGCGTGCGCACCCCATGATCCTCAAGCAATTCGCGGTGTATGCAACCAGGAGGCACCCAAGTTTCATGTTTCTAAACCCCAATCTGGGAGCAAATGATCCGAAGACATCCAACAGCCGAAAAAAGAATCTGATCGGATCTGTGACAATTCATGTCCCTTCACATATCAGAATCTCGTACGCACGAGTCCTCAGAGAACACAGTAACAGAAACAGTGATGCATAAATTTTTTTTGCGTCCATCAACTCAACTTGGTGCTGCCACAATGGACGAATCAACCTGCCCGTACTGGCCATGCCAGTCTATTTGCCGGGAAAGGTACAATCTTTCTCTCCACCCCCCAATCGAGCATCACCCAGCATCCGCATACCTGACGAAAGAATGAATGTTGAGCACCCCCTCATTTTGCTATTGAACGCATCACTCCCAGATGCAAATGCTTTCCAAGGAACACTGGAATCGGATCAGTATCCCACCTGCGAAGTGGAGATGTATCACACGTCAATCATGCCACACCTGCAATTGCACTGACCCCCGCTCACGCCCAGGATGAGTAAATCAGCAGTATCCACAATAACCTCAGCATACGGCCAAAATGCATGCACTCTCAGGTAAAATTTTCAAAATGCCAACGGACTTCCCGCCCGCAATATATGACCCGTCTCATTGCTCTCATGCAATCATGCTGCAGCCCTTTGGACCAGCAAATACGTCCACCGTGGCAACGGTGAACTCCCCGGACAGAAAGCATCGGACCCGATTCATCTGCATCCACAGACAATGTCACAAGCACCAGAAGTTATGCAAGAAGTACATCTGCCTGTGCTCTTCTGCCCTGCTTAGTCACCCAGAGATGATCAATCATCAACCCAGAGAATCACATCACCAGTAAAATCAATAACTGCCATGAACATACAAGTGATGTCAAGGTTCTGCATACACCCAGCCCTCACTTTTCTGCTGCGCTTGAACACATAATAGAACAAACACATGCAATAATCATACTTAATTCGTCTCATGCCATGTACGTGGTCCTGTACAGGAGTGACCCGCCATCTGCAATTATCAGAACAAACAGTGGAACAGGAATTCCCCAGTCCCCCTTGCGACACTCAATGAAGGAGAACAATCAAGAATGGTGCATGATACATGGTTTCCTCTTCAAGAATGCAGATCAACAATCCGCCCAGAGTATACGCATCACATGGTCAGGAAAAGAGTGGAATTCAAACGAAACATCTAGATCAATCGTGGAAACGATCACACAGAGAGCAAAGTATCTGAAGAGACTAGGAAGAAGATGACGGTGGCCTCCACCAGTCCGGAGAGAGAACCAGCTCAAAGAATCATATTCAGTAGGACACCCCACACCAAGACCACATGGGAATCTCAGGGCCAAAATCACAACGTACCATTCTGTAACCTGCAGTGTCCAATCACACCAGGGAGTGATGAATCCTGTCCCAACGATATTACATGTTCTCACACCCCACCCCACAATCTCTCATGCGTGCACTGCCCGAGCACTGCCCGAGATTCTGAACACGGCGCAGGAGAGCACAGGAACAAGATGCAAAGATCGCAACCAGGTACGTGCATGCTGCAAGTGATCACAGTTTGCTCAACAACAATATAACGAATAGGGAAGGATCAACAGACCATCAAAAGTGCATGACTGTACATGTGCTCACGCAGAAGTCAGTGCAACACTCCCCTCAAGTAGTGCCGTTAACAGTGAACCACGCCCCTCCAAAGAACTCATTTCCAGATATCAGATATGCATGCCTTCAATGTCAATCAGTGTTCTCTGAAAGAATTTGATCATGAACTCCGAAGAATTCATTGCTCTTGCTCCAAAACGACAGCGTGCGTACGTTGATCCCACAACCGCAGGGTACTTCACCAGAATTTACTACTCGGATGGGGACCTCAAAGCAGTGGTGACACACTGGCCGTCCAAAGTAGTAGTATCAGAAGTATCGATGACAACCAGTCTCGCAACATGCTTCGGAATGTTCGCCTCCTTGATGCGCGCATCGATCTCTGAGGAAGACTTGACGCTACTGGTTGCAGAATTTCCGGATTACATGTGGCTTACAATCAAAGACCTGACATTGCAGGCTCAAGAATGGCTCAAGAATGCGTCCAACGAAGAATGGTGTGACATCTTGGACAGAATGTTGCATTATCTGGAATCAGAAAATGCCAAAGAAAAGTTCGATAAGCTCATCAATGAGGATCCCTACAACTTTCAGCGGTTGCTGGAGGCAGACGGCAAACTTATCGAAGGAGACAAGCAACTGTCGGAATCCACTTTCTGGCTATTCTATTGGGCAGCCCTATATGCAGCATGGGCCACTTCTCAACACAAGCTGCCCCCATGGTCCCCGAACTTTATTGATGGCAAGCCGCACAAACAAGCCATGTCTGACCAGTCGTTGAGGGCCAGTATCACCACTACACTTCGCTCCCTGAAACCAGGCACACCCCAACCCAAAAAAAAAAACGAGCCGGCTCTCAACAACGTGCTCCATCCCCCGGAGGGCAATCTCCATCCCGTGCTCAATCCCCTCGAAGAAACCCTCCACCGCCCATTATCAATCTGGATGCTCATCTCGATGTGCCACTGGAAGCTCCACCAGCAGCAAAGAATCGAAGAACAACAGCCATCAAACCCCCATCAATTCCATCAACAGCGGACTTGATGCTTCACTCAGGTCCAAGGGACTATGAACCTCCCAAGAGATACTCCACAGATCACAACAAATTTGCTTTCAACAAAGTCAGCCGATCCTACGTACCCAAAAATCAGCCAGGCCCCTCATTCCAAGATCAAAGAATGCCAGGACTACATCCCCCTTCACAAGCTGCAACCAACGACACCTACGCCAACTTTGAAGACATCATCGCCAAAGTACAAGAAAAATGCGAAGCACTGGATGACAGTGAATGCGAAGTTGCAGCACGTCAGCTGTACATGCGCCTACTACCAGTCAAAGCGGCTGCGAAAATCCTCAACTTCTTCCAAAAGGCACAAAAGTGCAAGCAACTCAGGGCCATACTCAAAGCCCACATGTGTGCCCTATCGAGCGACATCCCAGCAGTAACGCAGGCCCTGCAAGATTGGTTGAGATTTATGCAAGGACGAACTGTCGGCTCTTCCCCTGAGACCAGCAAAAGAATCAGCGAATTAAAGAAAATGTGGCAATCCATCCCACAAGATGCAGATTGGACCATGTCGGCGACGATGCTGGCTTTTTCATTTCATACAGAAGAGAACACCCGATTGAGTCTGATGTCCGCTCAAACCGCAGCCCAGTGGTGGAACGCAGTAATAAGAAATCTTGCCACCACCACCAACGTCGCAGACTTTGACACGGTGCAGACTGAACTAGAGAATCTAGGTGCCACAGTGAATGTGCAAACTCCAGACTGGATCAACCAATGGATGGTTCCGCAAGATGAGAATCCTCACCACTCAGTCACCACAGCTCCACAGCCAACTCAACCCCTTACAGCAGCTACCCAATACCAGCCACAAACCCCAACCCCGATACCAACTCAACAACATCAACAGTACCATCAATACCAACAAAATCCCCCACAAAGATCAAGCACATCGCATATGCAACCCACAACACCCAAGAACTCACTGCTGCCTTTCCCCCCAACGAATCAACCCCCAGAACCACCCGTGCAGCAACCACCTCAATACCCTCAGCATCAAGGTCAAGGAGTTACACTGATGATTACCCAAATCAAAGATGTGCCGTACAAGGACCTTGAGAACGAGATCGAGAAGCACTTCGGATTTAATTCAGGGCTGCAACCTGCAGCCATCCACAAGGGATTCTGGTTCCGCAACAGTGTGAATCCCCATGCATGGAATGCCCTAGCACAGGGCAAAGAAAAAGTATGGCTCCACATCGGCAACAACAAGTACATTGGAGTACGGTCAAAGAATGAATTTGGAGATCCATATGAACCACCCAATCCAGCGAAAAGAAGGAAGACAGAATCAACAGGCAAACCAGCACAAGCCACGGGGGCCCCGCCACCACCCCCACCTGCAGCAACACGAGGAGTAGTTCCAGGACACCAGTACAACCCGTATCCACCTCAGAGTCCTATGTACCCATGGTACCCTCCTCATCATCCACCCATGCTCCACATGCAGCCATCATTCTCTCACTATCAACCACACCTATACGAGAACATGCACCCTATGGCTCATCCAACACCGGATCAACAACGTCCAGCGGCGGAAACATCCCGTATCAATTCTCATAGTCGCAGAATCGAGCAGCACGCTCATCCACGCCACGAAGAGAAGACTTGCCTCCAGCCCAAATTACGGCGTCCAGTGCCTCTATCCCAGCGGCACCAGGAGTGACGCAGGAGAAGAAATGAATCCCCCTCGCCCTCCCCAAATCCACATCGTGCTCTGCACTAATCATACGTTACGCGGATAACTTGCTACCACACGGTTCACTCAGCAAGAGAACCGCTGATGCATCCCTGACAGACTTACACAACTGGTCCACCAAATGCTCAACAGATCTCAATCATGACCCCCTCCAGCCACCATCTCAAAACACCAGAGCAAACCCAGAACACACCACCCTACTACATGTATGTACACGATGTGGAACTCCAGCTTCACAGGAGACAACAGCCCTTTGCAACTGCCCCAACCCAGCACTGTATGGCATACCCTTTCATCAAGCAACCCCAAAAGAAGAGGCAGCAGTCGAGCTGCTGTATCGCATCACAAGAATCCCCAATCTAGAAGGAGTACCCCCAGCAGTAGTGCTCCGTCAGACTCGAATCATCCATGCATGGCTTCAAGCATACATGGAATCAGAGAACCAGTACAACAAGACTTTCACCCCGTCCTACCCAATAGTGTCCTGCGACTCTGTCCTACTCCTCTGGTGCCGGACAATCATCCCACCTGATGCCCGACTCTTCCGAGAAAGAACACGGGTACAACAATTCCAATCTCAAGGCGGATACATCATGATCTGCGCCCAAGAATACGACCCAAAGGACACAATTTCATGGTCAGACGGCCCGGAATGTCGTCAATGTGGAAAACTGTCAGGTTACCACATGAAGCTGCATCTGACAACCCCCCATCAACAGAATCAGCCCCACATCAGTGCCTGCTGGCACCTTCCCAAGCAAGAAAGTATTTCAGCTGAAATGGCGACACACAGCATTATACACTTGGGAACATTCAAGCTCGAAGGAGTTTTCCCGATCACCGACAGCAGAATGTGGCCATGCAAACCCTCACTTCCCAATGATGTTCACCCGCACATTCAACGTGCATATGCACAAATGCACCAAGAATTCAGCACCATGATACCACCCGCGACCAACCCAAACATCCCAGAGTGGGTGGACTTACAGATCATGGGCATCAATTGCGGAAGCCTCGAGAAGAAGCTGCATCAGCTGTACTGTTACCTAATCCTGGGAATGCCGGACATCGTCTGTCTTCAAGAAACGTGGGCTCTCATGCCTGAAGGATGGCTCAACGGACTCCCCTATCAACACGTTGCCTCAGATCCATACAAAGGCGGCGGCCTGGTTATCCTGGTGCACACGAGAAGACTCTCGAAAAAGAAATGGAAGACACATGTCAGAAAGCACTCCCTCTGCGCCCACATTAACCCGGGACTACCGACTTCCATAGCGGTAGCATCAGTCCACTTCCCTCCCGGCATTTGCCCAATCAGCAGAGAAGAACACAGCAAGGCTGTGGCATCATTCCTCTCAAACGCGAAAGCAACAATCACATTCATACAGGGAGATCTGAATGACGACGTTATGCGCAGCAAGCGTGGCTGGCTCAAGAAAACACTCTCGAAAGAATGGAAAGAATTCAACTGTCCGTACGCTACAGGTCACCCCACCAATCAAGTGCTAACTAAAAAAGGACTCTCAGAGAAAGAAATCGATTGGATGTTCACCCACAACAGTACTCCATGTGTAGCGTGCACCAGAGACCAACTGCCAGGCCTCAGCTCTCACCGAGTGCAGCAGTACTTCCTGGTGATGGACAGCGACCAGATGAAGCCGGCAGATCCATCTCAACGCAGGTACGACTTCCGGCACCTGAACCAGAAAGAATTTCAAGAGATTGCGAACATCTGCTCTCTGTTATTCGCATGGGCCAACATTACAGAACGGTCCCCCACAGCCGTCATGCACATGTACTTCCTGGTAATGGATTGTATAATTCCCCGCAGAAAATCACACCTCTCCTTGACGGTGGCAGATACCAAAGCAATGGCGGCTGCACTTCAAGCACATGATGGAAGAAATTCTGTGGCGGTTCCCCAGTGGTGGGAAAACCGAAACAACAAGGCCATGGCGTCAAAGCTGCATATCCCACTGGAAAAACTGCAGGGAGTATCCATTACATCCGCAACAACTCATGCCATCAAACTTAAAAAGAACAAATTCCAAGTCGTGGACCAAATCAGTGCTGATGGCAAGTATTTTCCACAGGAGAAAGAAGAATTTCAGGAAGAGATGCTGCGTCAAGCCAAGGAATTGTACAGCGGGCGTCCGGGAATCCGATTAGATTATGAGCACCTCAAGAAAGGCATGAAATTGGACACGGACCAACCTGAAGATACAGTTGACTTCATCGCCCACATGAACAAACTCCAAAGAACCCGAACAGGCATTCCCATCGACGATGCAGCAGGTCAAACTCCGAATTTCCATGAACTCACTACACTAGTCGGTCGCTCATCGTCAGAAGCCACCTCACTGGAGCAGCTTCCTCATGCTCTGGTGAGTCTCCTGGACGGATTCAGTCTGCTACTCATCTCCACACTGCTCGCAGCATTTGCTAACGGCAGTCACTGTCCACTCTTATGTGCAGTACTTCACCTATGTCTAAAGAAGAAAAAACCCTCCTGGCTCATTCCCAATAGCAGACCCATTCTGCTTGAACCCTACCTACGCCGTCTCGAATCCAGCAACGTTTTCCTGCGTCAACAAGAGCGCTCAGAATGGTTCCAATGGACACCCCCATCTCACTATGCCTACAGAAAGCAGTTATCACCCCAGATGTGCGCAATCGCCTGCAGATGGCTCACATGGTGGTATGCCCATACCAACGGTAAGGTGTTCATTATCGACTGGGATGAGAGCAATGCCTTTTGCAACACCATCAGACACGACATGGACAAACTATTCCCCAGAGAAGCGCTTCAAGTAGAACGCTGGGCAGAACAGTTCTTTGGATCCTTCCGTATCTATGTTGTCTCACCATTTGGACTGACAGAACCATACTGCATGCGCCACGGAGGATCGCAAGGTGACTCCATGGGAGTGGGCCTATACGCAACCACCACCTGTGCCAGGACCAGGTTTCACAACGGAGTCCTGAGTCAACAGCGCAACCCATCAGACCTCTCCAGCAGAGCACCAGAACATGCCTTCAAATGCCTCCCTGCCCCGTGGAACAGCAGCATCAAAGTACTGGAGATTGTATACAGCGACGACCGCAGAGGATTCACCTCTACCTTAGAAGACGCTGCCCACATGTTCCATGTTTACAGTCAAGGATGCTGGTCGACAGGAGGTTCTTCTCAATGCAGGAAAGTGCAGATATTTGGAGTAGAACCCAAGAACCCGAGAGAACTAAAGTACATCGAGGACACGGTGGACACGATGCAAGACAAATTCAATATGCAATGCTCAGGCCTAAAAATGACAGGGATACCTCTTCTGCCCAATGAGCAGCCGCAAACGGCCATTGATAAATTCACCACACGCCTCAAAGTACTGCAAGGATCACTAGGGAGACTCCAACCCTCACTGATAATAGTTCTCCGAATTCTCGTCACATACACAATCTCAGTGGTAGACTACGTCTTCTCTGCCATCCCAGCACGAGCAGAACAAGTACAACCCCAGCAGATACAGATCAAAAGAATAGCCTGCAAAACGCTCTGCATCCCGGTGCGCACCCCCAACAAGATGCTATGGGCCAGCATAGACGATCTCGGCTTTGCAGTCCCCCACATCTTCACCCGCCTCCAGCTGCAATACATCAAGGGTCTCTTCTCTGCGTGTAACAGCAGAAGCACCTACACCAGGGAAACCATCCGCACCATCATGCTGTACCCGTCACAGCAAGTGCCAACCCACCCAGACTGGA
Source organism: Eutreptiella sp. 'Long Island Sound 2002' (assembly GCA_964036045.1). NCBI lineage: Eukaryota > Euglenozoa > Euglenophyceae > Eutreptiales > Eutreptiaceae > Eutreptiella > Eutreptiella sp. 'Long Island Sound 2002'. The sequence goes on from OZ038384.1 coordinate 92,783,161, forward strand.
TCACAGCGCAACAATGGATGGCCAGCTACGGCATCTCATTCCACTTACCATACGACCTTACAGAATCTCCAATTGCAATCGAAGTAATCCACTCTCCAAGAGGCGGAATCATCCTGATGTCTGATGGGGCCAAGAAAGAAGATGATCATGCGTGGTCAGCGCTGGTGATTGATGAGCAAGGAGTAGCCATAAGAGCATATTCCAAAGTGCTATGTAAAGGCGGCAGCAGCTGGGTGGCAGAGTGGTGCGGCAAATTTCTTGCCTATCTACTACTGGAAAAGTACGACATCAACCCACGTCAAGTGCTTGGAGCCATCTCGGACAATCTTGCAGCAATGCACGGAGGAGATGGGGGCAAACCCTCCAAATGTGCCTGGATAGACGGCTACCGACGTCAATACGCCACATTCCTGAGTGAGAACCACGTACCAGAATTCTATATCCCAGCCCAGCACAACACCAAAAGCAAAACACAAGTCGCGTTATGGCAGAAGGACACTGACGACACGGCCAAGCATGCCCTGAAGAATGCAATAGCAAGACAAGTACCCATGCCAGAATCACTAGACGACACGATGCTCTGCTTTCATCATGGCACACTTGCAGCTAACGTGGTGCATGTTCTTGATGAAGCCTACAACAGCTCCTAGAGAAGGTCTCGTAGTTCAGCGGTCATGCACGTGACGCCTGAACTAAAGGTGCTGGGTTCGAATCCCGGTGGAGGCCGATCGCAGCATCCTAGGCGCTAGGGTGTCGGTGACCCCGCGAGCCGGAAGGGAAGCTGCGTCGGTTCGAACCCCGGTGGGGGCGGAACGCAGTGTCCTAGGCGCTAGGGTGTTGGTGACCCCGCGAGCCGGAAGGGATGCTGCGAGGGACAGGTAGGGATCACTGATACGCTGGAGTTCGGAGATCGCCCGAGCAACTTACCTTACCTTACCTTACCTTACCTACAACAGCTCCTTACGCCCAGACTTTCATCTCGGAGATCCCAAAAGCAAAGTAATATGGCGCAGAGGAGTCACTCAAGGAAAGTATACGAACGAAGGGCTCACGGTGGCCTACTGGATACGAACCATACCGTACTGTCATGAAGGAACAAAAGAAGAATTCTCTTGTGCTTTCTGCCGCTCTTTGGACACAGGATGGGGCACACACATGCAATGGTCGTGCCTAACTCTTCCCATGCTATGTATGTGGTCATTCACAGAAGTTGCTCACCATCTAGCAGCATTGGGACACACAGTGGAATGGAAATCCCCAGCCCACTTTGCAACACATCAAGAAGGAGAACAACAAGAATGGGGCTTGGTACCAGATTTCCTCATTGAAAATGCAGATCAATGGTCCGCTCTGAGTACATGCATCACATGGTCAGGAATAGTGCTGCGATCAAAAGAAGCTTCTTTATCAACCGAGGAGGCGGTCACCCTGAGTGCAAAGTATTTGAATGGGCTGGGAAGAAGACGACGCTGGCCTCCACTGATCCGGGGAGAGAACCTGCTGAAAGAATCAGATCCAGTAGGATGGCCAGTGCTCAGCCCGCAATGGAATCTCTGCGTCATTGCTGCAGCATACAATTTTGTAGGCCGCAGTGCACAACCTCATCAGGAAGCGTTAAACCCAGTCCCTCTGAATCTGCTTCCTCCCTCACTCAACCCCACATCCTTTCATGCGTGCATTGCCTGCCCCAGAACTGAACATGATCCTCGAGCAGTATACATCTCCATGATGTCCCCGCAGAATGAGCAAATCAGGACTAGCATGATAACTTTTCGTGCCACAGATGACTTGTACATCATGTTCAGCAGAGAACTGCTAATCTCTCTAGCACCCAAACTCACGCTTGTCCTGCTACAAGACGAATGGCCATGCAATCCACACGATCAACAACACGACCCTGAGCCGCCACCTCCCAATTGGGATGAAGTCTCATCTTCCGCCAGCGAATCTGCCCCAGAGTCAATCCTAGAATCTGACGACTCGGAGTATTGGGATTCAAAGTAAAGAAACTCACTCTGCGAATGAAATCATGCTTGGTCCCTTCCTCCGCTCTAACCCATCTCTTGCTAACCAATGCTGCTCCCCCCACTGATCTGAAAAAGATCTCATGTCCTCAAGACCTGTGAAAGAATTCGAGCACAAGTGTGTCAAAGAATCAAGGTCAAGATCCTGCATGTCAAAGAAATGTTGCAACCCCATCCGATTCATCTCTTTCGTCGCCAATTGATGAAAGTACCAAAGAATTGGAAATGTGCTCTCCGTTGTTGCAACCCCACCTGATTCAACCCACTGTGTGCTAACCTCACAGAGTCTGTGCCGATAGACGATGCCCCCAGAACGAATGTACCAATGAACCAGACACGCTAAATGCTCAAGAAGCATGACATCTCCATCAGATTTGTCCACTCCCCACTCCACAGGCCAGCTGACCCACTCCAGTGACAGATACAGGTGCAGAAAGAATGCCTCCCATGTGCCCATCCTCCTCCTGATGCAAACTCCCATTGCTAATCGGCATGCTGTCCCACAAACTCAAAAACAACACAAGTGCCTGATGCCCTCAAGCCCTGTGAAAGAATTAAGCACAAGTGAGTCAAAGAATCAGGGACAGAATCTTGCATGCCAAAGAAATGTTGCAACCCCATCCGATTCATCTCATCCGTTGTCGATTGATGCTGGAGATCCTCTACAGGAATCAACACACCCAAGTCCGATGCAAGAATTGTGTACAAAGGTATCAAAGAACTGGAAATGTACTCTCCGCTATCAAAAGAAATGTTGCAACCCCACCTGATTTGACCCACTGCATGCCAATCTCACAGAGTCAATGCCAATAGACGACGCCCTCAGAACGAATGTGCCAATGTACCCGACTCGCTGAATGCTCAAGAAGCATGTCACCTCCGTCAGAATCTGATTCGTCCACTCCCTACTCCATAGACCCGCCGACACACTCCGGTGATAGAAACAGATGCTGAAAGAATGTCTCTCATGTCCCTCCCGTCTTCTCTCTAATGCAATCCCCATCTGCCAATCGCCAAGCTGACCCACTAACTCAAAAACAATACAAGTGCCTGATTCAATCCTCGAAGAATGACAGACGATGCTCATATGCTCACATGCCTTCAATGTTCAATGTGCAATGCGTGCGATGCTTCCTGACATGTCATGCCCCTAATCCTCAATGCATCAATCGAAAGCAGGCAAATACCCCCATCTTTCTCTCAACCCCAATATACATGCTCAGACTATGACCCACCGCCCATCCATAAGAAAGCAAAAGCAGCATGATGTGAATCGAGTGTGAAAATGAATAATGCACAATGTCATGCCATGCCAAAAAAAAAAAAATCAGAATCCCCAACAGAGTAACAACCCGAGCACCAAACCACGACCACTGACTATATGCAGCAAAATTCAATCACCCAAGTCCCAAAGGCGAGAAGCATACTCACCCACCCCAAGAAATACCTATCACCCAACATCAAATCAATGTAGTCCGAGAGAACCGAAGCAGTGCCGGCTCTCGGAAAAGTCTTCCCTCACCGGCAAAAGCAGCGGGCAAGCCACCCCGCGGCCGCCTAAAGGGGCCAGTACGAGGTACGGGGGCCGGCGGTGGGGGTGCGTAGTCCTCCCGAGCGCATGGCACATATAGCTCACGCCATCATACGGGAGGTGACTGCCATTCTCCCTTGGGGAATACCTCCCTAAACATACACCGCTCAGACAATAACAATAACAATAACACACACACACACACACACACACACACACACACACACACACACACACACACACACACACACACACACACACACACACACACACACACACACACACACACACACACACACACACACACACACACACACACACACACACACACACACACACACACACACACACACACACACACACACACACACACACACACACACACACACACACACACACACACACACACACACACACACACACACACACACACACACACACACACACACACACACACACACACACACACACACACACACACACACACACACACACACACACACACACACACACACACACACACACACACACACACACACACAACACACACACAACACACACACACACACACACACACACACACACACACACACACACACACACACACACACACACACACACAACACACACACACACACACACAACACACACACACACACACACACACACACACAACACACACACACACACACACACACTGTCAGGCGAGTGGGGGACGGACCCATCAAACATGCGCAAGCAGCAGCGGACTCACTCTCACACGGCCCAGAAGCCCTGGAGCCCAGCACAGCGGCGGCGGCGGCGGCGGCGGCGCACAGACACGCGCAGGCGGGCGTACAGGCGCCAGCGGGGCCGACACGCATGCACAGAGGAAACACACACACGCACCGTGGCACACCACAGCACCGGGCACACATACACGCGTCCTCCCGGCACAGCAGGGGCAGCGCGGAGCGGAACAGGGCAGAGCCCACTCGCAGACACGCAGCGAAATCAGTCCTGTCCACTCAAAGGGACCGGGAGTGCTGCCTGCATTTGCAGGTGCTCTGCAATGTGGGGCCATGTCGGTGATACGGATATCATCGCAGAATCCTTCAGCACATCACAGCAACGCAGTGGAGTACAGGCAGCAGTGGTCAAGGAAGGCAAAGGGGTGTGAAACAGAGGGGGCGTTTTCGCACAGCGCGCGAACAGCGCGCGCACAGCGCCAATTATTACGGTGATTATCCAGGTAACAACCCTGAAAACCACCCCCCCTGCGGAATCATGCACAATCAATTCAAAACTCAAAAATTCAAACATCTGATGCTTGCCATGGGTCCCAGGGACCAAAATTCTGCCCCCTATAGCCCCGTCCACTGCAGCAGCCATTCAATGACGTCCTTTCAATCTTCTGAACTTACCGAACTCCCGGTGGTGGAGAACAGCCAACTTTTCGCACAGCGCGTGCACAGCGCGCGCACAGCGCACGGTACGCCCCCAGACACTGGGAGGGTGAAGCCGCTCAAGTCCATAGGTCAGCAAACCAGTGGCCCCTCCCTTTGCGTATGCTACAAACGCCAAATCCCCGGGGCATGCGAATCATGGGAAACGGGCACCTGCGGACAGTTGTCGTTGCCGTTGCACGAAAAGGCCTTCAAGAAAGCAAAGAGGGTCAGCGGGTTGGGCGGCCAACAGCTCACGAAGGACGCCCTCCATGAGCTCTGGCACCTGCTGATCCACAAGATACCGGATGGACTCCATCTTCTGGGGCAGCATCGTGCTCTGGGCCTTAAATACACAACGGTCAGGGAGTCAGTTGATGATGGGCTCTCCGATGCCGCTGCCAGCCCCCCCAAACAAACAAACAAACACCCAAGTGTTTGTTCACCCAAGTGTACAAAGGCTGTCCCTGGCCCAGGGCACAGGTTCTGATGAGAAACCCGGCATCGAGATTTCGGGAAGACACCGTCCCATCCTTCCGTTCCCTTGCCATTACAGCCACAGGACTTGTCCCTCCTGGGACCCTGAATCGTGGGCACATTACGAGAACAGCAGCTAGAGTGCTTGGAAGGTGCAATTGACGAGGTGCACTGTGAGCCACCGCTACCTCTACTACTTCATCTATGGAACTCCCTCTTGACACTTTTCAGAATGTAGCTTACAAACGAAAAGATTTATGAAGGGTTGTCCCATTACCCCTCAAAACGCTATGCACCAAAACCCAATGCCACAATCCGCCGAACAAGTGTTCCACCCAAGCGATATAACATCCATGTACATGATTGTACTATAAACAAAGTGCAACGACGGCTACATATCGCCTCCCAATATCGAAGCCAGGGGAAAAGGCCCATTGCTAGTGGCTACATATTCCTTGCTCCATTTCCTACATATGCCCTACTGTATCAGGGCCGGCTTTATAGAGCCACAAAGTGGCTACGTCTCCCCTGCCATATTGGGACCCGCCAAAACAGGAGAAATAAGATACAATGCAACATGCGAATGGCATACAAAATGCAGATGCTTTCCGTGAAGAAACCCAAAACAACAAACCCTTCGCCTATCACCAACCACAAACCCTTTCCAGTCCCCGAACCAACCAGGGGAGCACTGGATGTTGCGCAGCTAATTTGGCTAATTTGGCGAAAACTGTTGAAAAGTACAATGCCAAATAGATGTGCATTCGATTGCTCCCACTCTATGCACACCACAATGTTTTTTGCCATTCGTTTGAAGCCAAATGTGGGCACCATCACCTACAATGCAAGCAAACATGGCTGAAACATGATGCACATTCGAGCAACACTCGCCATTCACAATTAGAAGCTTATTGTGGTGGGATACGGACAGAGAGGGGGTGCAGATGATTGGCAGCACATCTGTTCACCTCCTGTGGGTGTACGAACTTATTGTGGTGAGAAGTGTGCATAGAGTGGATGTCATGATAGCACATGTGTTCCCCTGCAGTGTGTGTATTCTCTTCCAGAAATGATGCCCTTGTCCGCATAGAGGGCGATGAGTCATCCGTCTCCAGTGGTTTAAGTGCCGAGAAGGTAATGCAACCATTCTTTTGGCGGCCAAATTGTTGGAGTTTGACCACACCTATTTCGCCATGGGTACCTTCTTGTTCGTCAGGGATCCCACGGGTCCCTTCACCTTCCATGCGGTGTGCAACAACAGGTGACCAATTAGTACAATGGCGTTCGTTTGGCGTGAAAAAAAAAGCGTAACTCCCATTGTGTGTGATACTTGGGGTGCACCACCGTTCAAACATCACAATCCAGCTTCAAGCAACGAGACATTTATGTTCAAGAGGTCCATCCAATGGAGTAACCCGTATTGCAAAGCCTCTCTCCTCGCATTCATAGTGAGGCTGGGCTCGCTTTTAAAATGCTCACCCTGGCTTGATCTGGCTTGCCCTCTCAATCGCTTATCTGGTGGAATTCCTTTGAAGTCATGCTTTCTCATACGCTTCACTCTTGAACTAGACTAGGCAGTTCACTCGAACGTCACATGTCTTGAAGCATTGAAATACTGAAGTCCCACTGTAGTTTAGTTGTTTGCATATGCCACATTGGCGGCAAGCTGACACATTCTCGGATCTGTAGTGTTCAGCCTCGCTCCTCTGTACAAGCGCTATTATACCGCACCCTACCCTACCCACCCCCCTTCCAGGCTTCCGAACTCTGCTACACCTTGGGCTGTAGCTGTTAACGCATATGACCAACAAGTGTCTTTGCAGGGAAGATGCAGCCATCTCCGTAGTCGCTTGGACAAGGTTCGCAGTGCGTTGCGGCTGCTATGTACCCACAGGGCACCACCATTTGTGTGGGCTGCTCTCAAACTGTAGCGAGGAACATCAGGGCTCTCAGGATGTGAGCAGTAACCCGCCCACTACACTACCGCCTACTACACTACAAATTGTTTATGCTGCACTTGTTGGGCTTTAAAGCGCTTCGATAATTTCCCCTTTCCAACCTCGAACCGCTCCTTTCATATCTCCTTCAGCCAGCCCATGAAGTACTGGTACCACTTTTGTTCAGATTTCAACACTTTCAGCGCGTCAAAAATGCCTTTCAGTGACTCTGTAACAAGAACAAAGCCTACCAACCTTGACTCCCTGCACCAATCCCGTGGGGGAAGGCCGTAGCGTAGTGCGTGCACAGTGCAACCATTTGGTCGTCTAGCCTAACCAAGCACCAGCAGTCTCGTAAATAGTTTTGATTCTGTTTTTTCATCATCCCAGTGCTATGGAAGGTAACTGGCCCATGTCTCCCAAGCTATAAACAAACAGTGGCCCAAAGGGCCAATGGCCAGTAGATTGTATATTTCAGTGTCAATTTTTGTTTTTGTCCCTTTTTTTCCAAAATTGTCCAAAATAAAATGTCCATTTTTCCTGCTTCATGCTTCCTTCTTCCTACCCCTTCCACAACTGTTTCACATGAGACAATTTGCTGATTCATGCATGTGACTTGGACACCAATGTTTATGTTTTTACAACTCTGAATGGATACTGTTTATTCCTAGTTGTGATCCGGACATCACTGTTCATTTTCTTTTTACAACTTTGGATGGATGCTGTGTCTCCCTAGTTGTGATCTAGACGCCACTGTGTTTTTACATATTTGGATGGATGTTGTTTCTCCCTGGCTGCTATCTGGACATCACTATCTATTTGTTTTAAAACTCTGGATGGATGATGTTTCGTACAGCTGTGATCTGAAAACAAATGAAAGCATCAACGTGTCAAAGTGTTGGGGTTCAAGTGCAACCAAAACCACAATTAGGACCTGAACCAAAACCACAACCAAAATCAAAACCGCAGGGCCGCAACCATAACCACAACCACAAAACCACAACCACAAAACCACAAGGATAACCTCAACCTCAAGCTCAAACTCAACCACAACTACCACCCACGGATGGATATAACTGGGGGTTCGGGTCCCCCCTTCCTAGCCCCCCCCCTCCCCCTTGAGCTGGAGGCCTCTGTTGAGATGCTTTTGACAGAGGACCAGGAGCTATATTCATCTGAGTCCTCTCCCAGGTGGTCAATGCACCGTGCACATTCAGGCAAAACACGTTCCTCCCTCCGATGCTTTCCCTTGTCCTTGCGAGGCTTGCGGACATTTGGAGAAGAGCACCGTGGACATTGCACGGCACCCCGAGACTATACCACCAGGGTGTATGGATACCCATTGGCATTAACGTCTTCAACACATCAGCACTTCAACACTCCACAACTTCTAATCACATGAAAATTATCAAGGTTGTTAACTATTCCCTTCCCTATCCATTGTCCAAATGTGTGGAAGCCGAAGCCTTGGGTGCCTGGAGGGGGTGGTCCAAGCGAGAGGGCAAGGAGAGGAGCTCACGGGTTTTTATCTCCACAGCCCGCCCTGCTCTCTTGCACCCCTTGAGTTCCAATCCAAGTCAGTCAGGTAGGCAAGCAGGTAGGCAGGCAATCGGTTGGGCAACCAAGCAGGTAGAAAGAGAGGCTAACAGTCAGCCAGTCAGCCAATCAGTTAGGAAAGCAGTCGGTCGGGCAAGCAAGCAGGCAGACAGGCAGGTAGAAACACACAGTTTGGCTTTTTTTCGGTCGCGGACCACATCTACAAACAGTGGGGAACCCCTATTCCACCAAAGCAATTGGTGGGTTAGACATCCAATATCATGCCTTCGGGTATGCTACGCGAACGACCCCCAAAAGGGGGGGTGTACGAGTCCGTGGCGCTTGATCTAACAACCTCTCTTCCAGGTGATTTCTAAGTGGTGATGCCCATGGTCCCCTGTGTTTAACAGCCTTTTATTCGTTTTATTGACTGATGCTTGTTGTTTAACGGAGTTTCGGGGAAGGGATTGAGAGCAGGGGGGGGGGGGGTTAGGGGGTTAGGGGGTTATGTTGGCCTATGACTAACTGACAAAGCGAGTCCCCCCAATAAATGGGGGACCCCACTTCCCGGTGGCACTGGCATGCGGTTGAACGTGAAGCAAGGAGCACCATACACAGTCACACAAAAAAGATGTGATGTCACAGCTGCACTCATGACAGCACGCCAACAGTCACCTGGCCCCAGAAGGACCGTGGAGCCTTTCAAGCATCACAATATTTTTCCGAACTGCAGATTTCTCAATGTGGCCCTTTTAATATATTGTGACATGTGACGTTTCACTACCCCCACCCCCCATCTCCACCTCCACCCCCTCCCCCTGAGTGACGCACAAATTAGATCCATTACTGGCACAAGGTCAACCACAACCCAAAGAAATCTTGTATCGTTGTGTTCTAAGGGGGCACACCTACCAAATTACACAACAAAGAGGCCCAAAACCTTCCAAAACAATGCATGAATGCCAATAAACACCAATAAACGCCAATAAACATTGATAAACCGTGGCAGTTGTTGAAAAATGTGTGTTTTCGAAAAATAAACGAATAAATGTGTTTATTTTCAATTCGACTAGTGGCTTGGCCAGCGTTTAAATATACCGTGTCCTCTCCATGTTGGAGAAGCTGAGAAAGCAAAGGGTTACGTAGCCATTTTACTTTCCTCCGAAAAGGTAGGGGTTACAAAGCCATTTCAATTCCTCCCTTTTTTGCAAACCCCCGAAGGCTTGTTGGGTGGCCTAGTTTGAGGGTGTTTGGAAGGGGTTGGTCGAGTGGCCTTTTTTTTGGGGGGGGGGGGGCAGTCTGAAAATAGTGTGCAATGCACGCGCGCACTGCAAGGATCCCCCCGAGGTGGGTTGCAAGAGGGAGAGAAAAAGAGCTTATTGTGCCCACGTGGAACTGGTGCAACACTATTGGAATGTAAACGGCATCTTTTTTGTATCAAATAGGCTACGGTGATCGTGCAAAGACCCACACAGGGGCCTGAAGTGACATGATGTGAACAGGTTTCGGCAGATGGCAGCCGGGATAGCCATATGGAATCCAACTCATGACTGGTTCCCCATGGTTTCCCACTGAAGTTGTTGGAAGTCAGGTTAATGGAATACCCCACTTGTAGGGATCCGATTATGGTGTCTTGGGAGGGGGCAGAGGGGGACTTCCCACAAGGTGGGATCCCATTCTTCCCTGGGCCTGGGCCGCTTGTTGCATGGATCTGGTGTGCAGGATGGCGAGGAGGTAATATCCCTTCCTCAGGGTAGGGCTGCTACACAAGAGGGACCCCGGGTTGCAAGTGCAGCTGTTGCTGAAGCGGGACCGTCTATTTCACACAAAATAGCACTCAGAACGCGTATGGCATGTGTTCACTCTGGGCATCTCCTTCCCCAACAGGCCTCCCACTTATTGAAACCACGTGAGGCACACACAGCCACGGTGGTCAATCACTAGGGCTGGGCCACACCCACACGCCAGCACACCAAGGATGCATGAATGTAGGGGGGGGGGGGGGTCAACAGGGCCCCTTTGGCCACCCCCTCCCCAGAAAAAGGCTCAATCGGCAGAAACCCCCAAAACCGACCCTGGAACTTGCATGGTCTCAATGGAGGGGGAGGGTGGTGGGAGAGGGGCGGCTGAAGGGGTTGTGGGGCTCAGGAGGTTGTAGCGGGGGGGGGGGGGATCACTTACTGAACATGAGGGTAGGGTGAAGTCTAATCCTTGTTCTAACCCTAAGCCGAAGGGTAACAAGGGCCACAAAGTCAATGGTAGGCATATGCACATCCCCTGCGGAGAACCCTATATTGTGTCCCTCGAGCAACGGGCATGCAGTACAGGCATTGTCATGGGAGACCAGTGTTGACAACTTTCTTCCAGGTCCTTCAGCGTCCATCGAAATGACGCACCCTGTCAACCGAGCCCATCCGCCCCCCCCAGTTTTCAGGGGCTCAATTGACCCCCGCCCCCCCCCCGCCCGCCCAAAAATGGAATTTTCCATTTCCGAGCATGCACCCCACCCATCGAAATCATGTGGAGAATGCATCGCCGCACCACCCACGGGACCATGCTTCCCCTGGGTTTGAGCAACAGGGCATGCCACTGCACCCAATAGGACTGCTGGGGCTCGGCACAATAGGTCCCTTGCACCCCCAAGGGAATACGCCCAAAATGGCAGCTCCCTCAGCACCCCTTATTGCCAAGGGAACATCAACGAATGCATGGCATGCACAGCAAGATATGCACGCCTCGAGGGTGTGACCTGCACAAACTGCATGGGGTGGTGTGTGCTCAGGTCTACACTTTCGCACTTGCATGTGATGTAGAGTGTAGTGATCATCAAAGAAATGTTATTGTGATGTAATGTGAAATAGTGCAAACAACAAAAGGCGTGGGGTTGAGTACTCAGTCGATATATGTATTGAGAGAGGACCATAGTGGTTGGTCTGGTGCCTATGGCAAAAGAACCCCCTCGGAAGCCATGTCTAAGAACCCGATACTTTGCTGTGTCCAGGATGCCTGTGTCAACCGGCCAAACTAAAACCCTATGCTCACAACAGAACGTCGTGCTTTGGCAAAGATGGCACCATTACGGAACACCACTTGCAGGACCTCTCCATCACAGAGGCCCGCAGCGCTATCACCCGTGCGGCCACGACATGCTGCAAGCACACCGATTTTCACCGCCGTCTGTCGCCCATCGGGTCGGACAAAGGCCATTCGGCCCATGGGACATTCTGCCCAAAAAGCGGGTTTCAAGTGGGGGGGGGGGGGGACCAAAAACTCATTGGGGGATGCGTTTATTGGACAAAATAATGATTAATGACAAGGGTTAAACAAACAACTCAACCCCTTGAGGTAGGGTACGCCAATAGGACCAAAAAGGGAGGTATGTGGCGTTTTGCCCTGTATGCGGGCCTGTCCGGCTTTGATCTAACAACCTCTGCGAGGTGGTTTGAGAAATTTTCAGGTGACACTCAACAACCGAAACAACAGCAATTTTGGGGCTTTCAGGGGGGGCCATGACGCGGGCTACATGGGCCTAGCGCCTTCTACGTGGGTCCCTATGGGTGCTCAAGTACCCGTATTGTCACCAAATGATCACCCGAACCCATCCCATGGGCATCAGAGGGATTTCGGAAAAAGTCGAAAATTTGAACATTTTCCAGGTGACACTAAACAGCCTGACCAGCATGAAAACAGCGAAGTCCTCATTGGCAAGGGCCCTGTGGGGGGGGGGGGGGGGGGATTCCCGGAGTTCGGACCCGAGACCCCCGCCATGGTTTCAGGACCTAGGTCTCAACCAACACACAGCGCCGACAAGACGCAAAAAAGTTTTGACCCCAACCCACCCACCCACCCACCCACCCCAAAAAAAATGGGGTACCCAGGTACGGGGGGGGGGATGGGGGGTCAAAATCGAAAGATTCGTTGGAAGATCATTTTCTGGCCCAAAAGATGATCTCACGATGGGTTAGACATCCGATACCACAACTTGGGGAACGCTACGCGAACGACGCCCAAAAAAGGAGGATGTACCACACTTGCACCTGCGCTTGATCTAACAACTCACTTCAAGGTGATTTCATTTTTTCCTGCGTTGGTCACTTTGGTCTGGGGAGGGGGGGTTGTGGGGGGGGTCCCCCCTCCTCCCTTGGTCTTTAATTATTCTAAACACCCCCTGGGGGGGGGGGGGGTCAGGGAAGGTGCAGTGGCGGTATCCCGCTCTTCCGGCAGGGAGTGTTGCGCCCACTCCCCGCGCCCACGCCTGTCTTGGGGTCTCGTCCGGCCGCTGGGAAAGGCGCCCACCACCGGGCATCGAACCCACGTCCACTCCGACGGCTGTACCATGCTTTGCCGCTGGGCCACAACCATCCGTCTGAGGGGGTCTTGGGGACTGGGGAGAGGGTCAGAGGGTCACGGGGTCAGAAGGCACAGCTTCAGCACAAACATCCACCACCAGTACACGCCCACTTTGTCCATGTCAAAGGTCATGGCCTTGAAGTCCTCCCACTTGGAGTCCAAGAACGCCGGCGCCACCATCCGCCAGTCCTGTTGGCCGCACGCGCACGGACATGCCCTCAAGCGGTCACCATGGCCCCCTCCCCAGGCCCCGGCACACCCCGACGCCCTTTGTTGCGGTGCCCCCCGGTATTGGGGACGCTTGTGGCCCATGGAAACACATGAGCACCCGGGGCCCTTGCCCATGCCCCCCCCACGCCCCCCCGTCCCTGTTCACTGTGGTCCTTCAATAGCACTTCAATGCACAAGTGAAATGGTGATGGGTGCGCCAGCACAGGGGCGGGGCTTGCCAACCCCCCCCCCCCCCCAAGGGATGCATTGGGAGGGGGGAAGCCACCCCCCCCCCCCTGCTTCACGGCGCCCAACCTATGCCCAGTCACTGTCCCCCTGACGCCAAGTGCCAGCTTCAATGGTATTTGTAACCGCCCCCAACCGCTTTGGCAAACCTCCTTCAGCCGCCGGTCTAACCACCTCTGGGGCGGGCTCTGAGGTCCCTTCCCTTCTGATGCATCCCTGCGCCCCCCTCTGGAGCACTGTAGTGCCCTGCCCATCACTGACACCACATGCACCCCGCTGTGGGATCCAGATGTTGAATGCTAACCTTCACGCTGCAAGGCCCAAGGCTGCAGAGCAACAACGTCAGAACAAAACGCTCTTCAGTGACATTGCCATGGGCGCCTTTCACAAAAAAAAAAAAAAGACACACAGACATGCACCCCCCCCCCCTCGAGTGCAGGGCTGTGGCACGGCAGCACATGATAGAGAGGCTCGTCGGTAGTCGACACAGCACCAGAGGTACCGTTGTGCCAACGAGACTGCGGCGGGTGGGGGGGGGGGGGGGGCGATGGAGACAGGGCACCGATGGGGGAGGGGGGGGAGGCAGGGCACCGGTTGGGGGTGGGGGGTGGAGGCAGGGCACCCATGGGAGGCCATCTGGCGGCGATCAACACACACACACCGGCTGGCGCCCAGCGGCACACTGCACCCCCTCCTGATCGTTTGCCCACCCCCCCCCCACCGCCCCCACGGCCCTTCAGTGCCCTGCACTGCCCGGCGCTGTGCAGACCGTAGGACCCCATGCCCTGCATTGCATTGCTCTGCATTCCCCCCGCTGCCCTGCACCACCTGGACCCCCCCCACCGACCCTCCCGGAGCCCCCCCCCCCCCCCCCCCCCAATCGCCCCTCCCTGAACCCCCCCCCCAAGGGGCCTCCGGCCAACAGTTACTGTTGGGGGGGTAGTTGGCGTCCAAAACCGAGGGGTTGCCCCCCCTGGGGCACCGCCGCCCTGCAAATTGCACGGCGCCGCCCTATCCGGGGGGCCCTGCAGGGCCCCTGCAGGGCATTGCACGGGAGGCGGCAGTCGGGCAGTGCAGTAAGCTGATAGCCTTGCACCGGCCACACCATCCCCAGGCCTTTGCTTAGTGATACTGCGGGGGAGGGGGGGGGGGGGGTAACTAGACCTCCCTGGGATTTTGACTGACCCAACCCCCACCCACCCTGAGACCCCAGTCCCCACCCACCCATATACCCCGGGGGGGAGGGGGTCACAGAGCTCGGTCTACCACCCACGTTGCCCGTAGATGTAAAGACACCTACAAAGAATGCAGGCCCTTGAGCTGTAGTACGGAGGAGGGACGCCACGCCCTTCCAGGGCAGCAGCTATCCCTCAAACCCCAAGTGGGTCAAGGTGAGCGCCGGGATGGCCCCCTGAAGACATTCACATTCACATTCCCACATTCACATTCCTTTACGGCCGCGACAACATTGCAAAGCAAAAGAGGTCGGCACAAAGTGGCGGCACCCCCCATGTGTCACAATGCGCCTCAGCCCATGCACAATGCCCACCCCCCGACCCTAAAGAGCTGACAATTTCCCCAAAATCAGAAAAAACCCAGACAAACCCACCCACCCACCCTCAGACCACCCCCCCCCCCGTTTTAGTATTAACCTGCCCTCTGGAGGGCCCTCCGGGCCCCGGGATAGTGCCGCTTGGCCAAGACCTTCAGGGCACCTCTTCCCCCAACCCAACCCGGACAACGGGGAGCTTTGCAGCAGGGAGGTCCTTAAGGAAGAAAAAAAAAAGAAGTGTTCCTGTACCCAGGTTTCCCAAAAATGCCCACGGGCACACCATGTGTTGGCGGTTGGCGGTTGGCGGTTGGCGGTTGGCGATTGGCGGTTGATGGCGGTTGGTGGCGGTTGATGGTGGTTGGCGGCAGTTGGTGGTTGGGGATTGGTGGTTGATGGCGGTTAGCAGTGGTTGGCGGTTGGCGGTTGGTCGCCGCTGGCGGTTGGCGGCGGTTGGCGGTTGGCGGTTGGTGGCGGTTGGCGGTTGATGGCGGTTGGTGGTTGGCGGTTGATGGTCCCTGGGGGCGGTCCTTAAGGGCAGTCCTTAACCCAAAAAAAAAATCTCGGTCCCAAAGGACCAACCCTGCTTTGCAGCCACTTTGCTGCCTTACCCTACGATGGAAATTTTTGTGCTGGGCTGCGACGACACACCACGCATCATCCCATGCAACCCCCCATCCACCACTGCCCCACACTCCAAGTGCTGTTGCATGGCGGCCGACCTGGACCTTCAGCACCGGCAAATCCTCGTACATGAAGTCGTACAACGCAAAGGACTGCAGGATCGGGATGCGGCCCAACGTCAGCACCTGCGAGGCGAAGGAGGCCCGCGCTGCAGGGCACAGGCGCCCCCCGGGCACGTGCACGCGCCCGGTCGCCCTGCCACACCTCTGCCCTTGTCTTGCCGCTGCATGGCCAACAGTTGTCCCGGCCCGTCATAGCAGACAGCACCCCAGAAAGGGGGGCACATAGGCACGGGGGAATCCTGGTGGAGCAAGTCCATACCCGGCTGGTCGGCCGTGAGGGAGGGGGGGGGGGGGGGGGGAAGGGGCAGGGGGGCGTCACTCCACAGCCCGGCCTTGTGACCCGAGGTCAGGGTGTTCTTACCAGGGGGAGCATCCGCGTGGTGTGTTGTCGCATCCCCCACAAACGGCTCCAGTGTAGGGGGGGGCAGCAAAGGGGCTGTGAAGCCCCCCGCTATCCGGGTCGCCGCGTTTGGGGAAGAGGTGCCACGAAGGTCTTGGCCAAGCGGCACTATCCCGGGGCCTGGAGGGCCCTCCAAGTGGGGGGGGGGGGGGATGTGGGGATTTGTGTGGGACCACAACCGCCGTGGAGGCACATGGGGACACAGGGGCGGGGCGGCGGGGCTACAAAGGGTGTGTGTGTGTGTGTGTGTGTGTGTGTGTGTGTGTGTGTGTGTGTGTGTGTGTGTGTGTGTGTGTGTGTGTGTGTGTGTGTGTGTGTGCTTGTGCAGGCATGGGGGGTGGCCGGGGGGGGGGGATTGCTGCAAGAGGGATTGGGGGAGGGGTTTGTTAGAGCCCCCTCTTCAAGCTGGGGAAGGGAAATTATGCGATGGCGGAGCCAAGAAAATTAAGCGGAAAAATGCAGAAGTATGCGGAAATGTGCAAAAATATGCAACCCAAAAATGTGATTTGGTTGAAGAAAGTCCAAGCGGCTGGTTCGATCCTAGGGTTGCGATCCTTGCAAGGCACATGCAACACATAGCACTTTTGGGCTTTGATGATTTGACTGATGATCAATAATTAGCTTGAGGATGAGTCACCTTAGTCCAAGCGTCCCTCCAATCACCATTGTAGTGTGCCATGAAGGCGAGCGGCGGCCATTGTCATGCAAACCATGCGTGTGGTATGTATCGCTATACTTAGCAAATGAGAAGAAGCGCTCCCCACTGCCCGTTCCCATTACAACAGTAATCAGAAATAGCTCATGGTCTTTCTAAAGAAATGATGGACAAGGCTCCCACCACTCAACGAGTTGTTGGAGTCCTGTGATGTCTCAACACGAGCAGCCCACTCATCTGCAGCAGCAAGAATGTTGTTAACGTGTTGTGTTTTGTCACTGAACTTTTCGTCCCATGGGACAACACAGACACCAAAGTCTTTCTTCTCCACTATCCATCAGTTTGACTGTGAGTGCTTCCCGGGGAAACGGTTCCCTCCGTTGCTGTGGGCATATGCACGTGCAGTAGTGTGCTTTTGCACCCCCTTGACCTTTGCCGTGTTTCACGCGGTTCAGTTTTTGCTTCTCGTTGCTTGATGTTGACTGGTAACCTTCATGTGCGGGAGAGTCTGAACTTTCCATTTTGAGCAAAAAGGAGATGACACAACAGAGGAATCCGTGACACACCACACACAAACACATTACTTGTCTTTGGCGGCCCTAGCCTGCCCTTGCCCTTTACTCCAAACAGAATAGGCCACCCTTGGGAAATAGGCAAAAAAGCATGCGGGAATATGCGAGAATATGCAAATCGTATACTCCCCCCTACCCACAGCAACACGCTCCCCCCACCACCCTTTACCCCCCAGGACGGGACGAATAGGGAGAGCCCAGAGGAAGATGGGGAGGGGGAAACGGAAACACAAGGGGAGGTGACAGGGCAGGGCAAACTGCGCTCGCCGAAAATGGTGCAGAGCGCAGAAGGAGGCAAAGGAAGGGACAAGAGGGAAGGAATCGTTGTGGTTGTTAGAAGCCCCTGTCCTTATCCTGCAGATCCTTATCCTGCACACACCGGTGCGCACAAGTCAGTGCTGGAATCGGCAAACCCATGGACTCGGAGTGTGCACCTGGATGCACCGGGTCAACGGCACGGGCAGCAGCCCGTCTCTGGGACAGTGAACCCCGGAGTAGTCAAAGAGGACAGGTCATCCAGGGGCTCCGTTGACACAACCAAAACGCGTTCAGACCCACGGAGGGTCGGGATGTGCAGTGGCGAGAGGCCAAGAGGCGCCGCCAAAGGCAAACAACCCAACCCCATGCCCTCGTGCCACCCACCCCACACACACCGCCCCAAGGGGCTGGGGCTCTCTTGTCAGGCCATTCCCAGGCCAGGCAGCTGCAGGGGACCGGTCTGGGAGAAGTAGAAACACCGAAAAAGAAAAAAAAACATGAAAATGGCAGGTCTGGGATCAGCACGTCGAAGGGGGTCATCCAACGCATCGTCTGCCCCCCTTTTCATGAAAATTGTTCGTCAAAACTTTTTGCCCAGAAACAGCCCACATCAAGGCCCCCGACAGAAGAGCCCCCTGTTCACGCCCCCCCCCCCCCCCGTCTCCCTGGATCCAGGGGGCTCGAACGACCCCCCCACCCCCCCCTGCTCCTGGAGCATGCGCCATGCCTTGTGCCGCATGAGGTCACCAGCATGAGGGGCGGGGGTGGCCCTGTGCGGGTGTGTTGGGCCACGGATGGGTGTGCGTGTGCTGAGGGCGCAGGGCCCCCGGATCGATGGCTCATCGTCATCTGACACCGGCACACCGTCACACGGCGCACGGTGGCTTTGTCAGCCGGGGTGGCACCCAAGCCCTGCACCAGGTCCGACCTGAGTCTGAAGTCGCGAACGGAGGCGCAAGCTGCGGTGTGCCCGTCCCGGCCTCCGTCACGTGTGAACAATGTACATCGAGCGCAGAAAAAATCGTCAGGGCGATCAATTGATTTGAAATAATTCACCAATTCATTCATTCATTCATTCATTCATTTTTCGCTGTACAGGCGGCGAGTACTTTACTTTTGTTCTTGTCGTTTATTGTGTCATTTCTGTGCAGTAAAGGCGCGTACCCGGCTCCTTCACCACTCGCCCATGCGGTTTTCCTTTGTACTCGCCATCGTACTTACAGCAAACAACACTGACACGACTGACAGCGCGCACTTGTCGCGCGTGCCCCGATGCAGACGGACATACCTCCCACGTCCGGAAACAGTCGCGGGCGTTGCCGGGCGGCGACAGCGCAAACTTGTGGGTCAGCAGCGTCCAGTAGAAGTTCTTGAGGGGGATCTTCTTCGTGGCGGCCGACGCCCCCCCGAACTCCGGGTGTCTGAAGATGACCATCGCGTCCTGGCGCCGCTTGTGGTAGACCTTCCGCATGCGGAGGATGTCCGCCCCGGCCTGGCCCGTCTTGAGGGTCTTGGGGACGTTGAACTTGGCCATCAACCGAATGTGCGGGGGCTTCGACTGGTCCCATGACAAATGGATGGTGTTCAGGGCCCTGCACAGTGACGGGCCGTGGGGGAGGGGGGGGGCTACCCAGGGATTCATTAGAAGGGAAGGGGCCTCGGAGGCGATCCCAGAGGCGGTTAGGCAGGCGATCGGAGGAGGTTGCCAAAGCGGTTGGGGGCGGTTACTGTCGGTTACTACAAATGCCATGGAGGCTGGCACTTGCCGTCAGGGACAGTGGCTGGGCATGGGGGGGGGGGGGGGGACCTCACCCCCCTTCCAATGCATCCCTTGGGCTACCACAGCATGCCATCGCGCACAAAGCCTCACAGCGATGGGACGGGGGCGGCGGGATACAGCGCTCTCTCGGGGCGCACAACGTCGGCTCCTTCGTCGGTGCTTGGCTCTGCTGTCCTCGGGCCATGGGCCCGGGGCCCAACCGCAACGCCCACGCCTTCTGCGGTGCGCAACGGTGCCGCGCCCGGGGGGGCGGCTCGCACCGCTGGCCCACCCTCGTTTGCCAAGTGCCACCGCATTCCAGAGGCCATGGAGTGGGGCGGTGCGCCAGGCACACCGCGCAGAGCCGCGTGGGTTCGAACGAAGTTGGGGCGCGCGCCGCAGCCGCTCGCGCGCGGTGCCGTGCGGAAAGCGATTGGAAGGGCCGTCACCCTCGCAACCGACAACAAAGGGAGTGGATTGAGGGCGGACCGGGGGGGGGGGGGGGGACAGTGCCACCAGTGCACTGCTGCTGCCCCGGACAAGACGGCGCACACGCACGTCATGCGGTGCCGCCGCATGCCGACTGCCTGCGTGGGATGCAGTGGAAAGGGGGGGGGGGGGGGCTACCCCCTCCAGGGCGCCCAGCCTATGCCCACTGTCTCCCTGACAGCAAGTGCCAGCTTCAACGGCATAACTCTGACCGACAGTAACCGCCCCCAACCGCTCTGGCAACCTCCTCCAACCGCCCGCCTAACCGCTTCTGGGGGAGGTACGCGCACCGCGTGCACCGCGCATCGCACCCCGCGCGCACCGCGCGCGTTCTTTTCATCATAGTCTCGAAAATTTTCAGTGATTTTTCAGGTTGTCAAGGACGCGGTGGCCTAAGGGGTAAGCATACAACACCCGTGGCTATTGTCCACCATCGCGACAGCCATCGCAACCTGGCTTGGCGCCCTATCCCGCAGCCACGGCAGACGGGCTCACCGGAGGGGGGGTGCTACAGGGCCGGTGAGGTGCTGAGAAAAAGCACAAGGGGGAATTATGGGAAAAGAGTCAGCCACACTACCCAAAAGATCGCGCACCGCGCATCGCACCGCGTGCCGTACCCCCCCCTCTGGGGCCGCCTCTGAGGCCCCTTCCCTTCTAATGCATCCCTGGACACGGGGGGGGGGGGGGGAGGCCCATGCGCGCGTGCCCCGGACCTGTGCGCCATGTTGTGGGACATGCCGAGGGGCAGCGGGATGAGTTTGGGGTGGGGGCTCTCGGCGGAGTACGCGAACCACAGCAGCAGCTTGGGGTGGTCGAGGATGGGGCGGAAGAACTTGCTCTTGGTGTCGATGGGCGCGTCGCTCCAGTGCGTCAGGAGGAAGAAGTGGGGCAGGCGGTCCATCATCGGGAGGAACTCCTTCAGGTAGTACCCGGCCACGAACAGCAGCGAGCGGTTGGGCATCGCGGCGGGGAACCGACAGGGGTCGCCGTTCTGGGCACGCGGGCGGTGAGTGGAAGGGGCATGTGGGGCCCAGGCCATTGCTTAGTGACCCCCCCCCCCGAGGGGCCGCAAACACATTCAACAACAAAGAGCGGGTCTACAGCAGGGCAATAGCGTTCTCGAACCGTAGATGCTCAGTCCCGTTAGAGTCCATGCTCCCAACATCACAGGTATGTACAGTGAGCTCTTCTAAACGTACAGCATTCACCTGAACGCTCGGTCATTGACTCCTCCCTCTCCTGAGGTTCGTTGTGTCGCACCGTGGTTTTGCTGTTCTCCGCCCGTAGGCGTGCATCTACATACGTGGGGTGAGGGAACTGACAGGGGTCGCCGTTCTGGGCACGCGGGCGGTGAGTGGAAGGGGCATGTGGGGCCCAGGCCATTGCTTAGTGACCCAACCCCCGCCCGGGGGACGGGGGGGGTGTTTGGGGCCCTGGCCAGCCTCGACCGACCCACCCACCCCCCGACATCAGAAACATTTTCCTCGGGTGAAAAATGAAACTTATGAAAGGGGCCGGAAATTTGAGGCCGAGTTTAGGTACACAAACTTTTTTTGGCCGCTGACCCATCCCCCACTCAGCAATGGCCCGGCGGATATGCCACGGGCCGCTTCCAGGGGGTCGAGGCTTATCTGCCCCTCCGCCCGCCACCCCCCCACCTTGTGGTGGCCTCCCTTCCAAATGGGCTCAACGCATGCCCCCAGCGCCGCACGGACGCCCCCCTGGCCTTTGGTCGCCTGTGCCCGGGGCCCCGGTAGGGCCTGACTGCACGGGTCCCATTCCACGGTCGCCGCACGAAGTGGCCCCTCCCGCATGCCTCACGGCTCGAACACCCCCCCCCATGCACATCACGCCGTCATTCCTGCCTCCCCGCGAACCTCGTGAACAGGGGACGGCGGCCCCACGGTCCACCCACTCCGGGTCCCAACGGACGCCTTGGGCTTCTTGGCAGCCCCAAAGAGGGCCCCAAGGTCCCCGTTTCGGCGCATTCCCCTTTCAAGGCGCGCCGCCCCTTCTGCGTCCAGAAGACGGCCAGTCAGTAGGGCGCCGTATCGGCGATGCTTCTGTGCGTGAACCCACGTGGGGTCACGGCGGGGCTTCGTGGTGGACTGCTGGGTCCCTTCAGGAGTTGGCACGCTCATGCAGCGCATACCCCACACCGACCTGGTGGCAGTGGCCCTGGGGCAACCGGGCTTGCAATTGAGAGGGGGGGGAGGGGGGGTCGATAGAGCCCCCTGGCTAGACCCCCCCCTCCCTCAAAAAGGGCTCAATTGACAGGACCCCCAAAATCCTACTGAGACTGTCCCCGGGCCTCGGAGGTGACCCAGACCCAAAAATTGGCAAAAAAAAAATGAAAATCTGATTTTTGGAATCAGCGCGTCAAGGGGGTTCAGAAAAATCATCATTTGCCACATATTTGGTGGAAAAAACAATTGACCAATTTTAATGCTCAAAAAAAATTTTCGGCGCCTTTGGCGCCAGAGTTCATAATAACTGATTAATGGTGCCTGTCAATTGAGCCCTTTTCCCAACCCCCCCCCCCCAGATTTTGGGGGCTCTATTGACCACCCCCCCTCACTTGCAAGCCCGACATGCCCTGTCCTCTGCCAGCCATCACGGAGATGGACATTGGGGCCAGGGATTGTAATGAAGGTGTATGTCACTTGGTGGGGGTGTGGGGGTGAGGCTCCGGGGGCGGGCAGCATGGACGATTTCCGAGGTACGGAATGGGTTGTCAGCCACCATGAGCACCAGCGTCGAAGGCACCGACAGATTTTTTCGGAAGCCCAAAAGTGTCGGAAAAAAATTTTTTGGGTTGGGGCTCAAAAATGGTTGGAAAAATTTTCACTGAATACTTGGCAAATGATGACTTTTCTGCAACCTCTCGTTGCGCTGATGCCAAACTTACTATTCTCTCTGAATTTTGGGGTCCGGGTGCCGTCCGGCGCGGTGTCGGTTTGCGTTTAGGAGTCCCACATTTCGTATATCGCAAAGCGTAAACGAAGGGTGCGTGTGTGGGAGGGGACCCCCCACCGGACCCCCCACCTCTTATAGTCATCTCTGGTGTGGCCTTCGCAAACGTGAGCAAACAAAGCTTGAGTAACAGCTCAACGACAGCGCCTCTGACGGTGATTGTGCAGGGGAGGTACCAGGCAAAACTGGACTGGTTTGGTCGACAGCCATCGTTCGCAGACGTAACCCCGAAAACCACTCTGACACCTCACCCTTGGCAAACAGGCATCGTAGACTGCACCCAGTGGCTCAGTGACAGTGCGTGTTGCTTGCTTGCTGGAGTTCAGGAGAGCGGGGGGTACGGATACAAAGAGAAGGGGAAACGAATTCCTGAGGTCCATTTGAGTTTCCGGGTTGCCATGCAAGGCCGCCATGCCACGAGCACAGGGATGCATTGGAAGTTGGGGGGAGGTACGCCCCCCGCCTCTTTCAGAGCGCCCAGCCACACACAGCTTCAACGGCATTTGTAACCGACAGTAACCGCCCCCAACCGCTTTGGCAATCTCCTCCAACCGCCTGCCTAACCGCTTCTGGGGCCGGCTCTGAGGTCCCTTCCCTTCTAATGCACCCCTGCACGGGCAGCAGGGTGACCCTTGGCTTCCTGCTGCCCCCCCCCCCCTCCCGAAAATTATCCAAGATATCATCAAAAAAAGGGACAAAGGGGCTCAACATCTTTTGCGTTGTGGCAAACGAGGGCCCCAAGACCAAGACCGCACCACATCTTGGTCTATGCGCACGCCCCTTTGGTGGCCCCCACCCCTCAGACTGGGCCCGGTGGCTTGGAGCCCTGAACTGGGGCGCGGTGGAGTGCAGACCGGCAAAGGGTACGAGGATGGCCCGCCACTACCGCAGGTCCAGCATGGGGCCACATGGGACCACCATCGACGAGGGATGTTGATGGACCCGTGGAGCAGTCCTGAAGCGCGCACACACACCTCGTTGGACCCGTTCTGCGGCCGGTTTGGAGGCGCACCGTGCGCTGTGCCTGCACTGCACGCGCGCTGTGCGAAAAAAAGACTATTGTGGACCCATTCCCCCCGATGGTCAATGTCTGACCGCAATAGCTACTGTGTTCCCAGACACAGGACTGCCCAGATTCTTACCCAGCCCAAAAACTCAGATAACGAGTTAAAACAAACCAGGTGTCGCACTGAAAATGCCGGATTGCGGTCGAAATCTGCTGTTTCTGCCCTGTGGAGCCCCCCCGGTGGTGGGTGGGGCTCAGGGTGGTCACAGGAAACCTCACTTCCAATTGGGCGCTGTGCCCGCGCTGTGCAGCAACGCCCACACATCACTGAGTTTACCTCATAAGATGGTCCGCTCAGGAGGCGACATGCTGTCGTGCGTGACCAACACTGTACATCATACGCACAGCGCCCGTGACCACCCTGCAAACCACCCACCGCCGGGGAAGCAAACATCCGCAAGACAAAAACAGCAGATTCGGACAGCAATCCGGAACTTTCAGCGTGAAACATAGCTTTATCTGGGTTTTTGGACTGAGTAAGAATCTGAGCAGTCCTGTGTATGGGAACACAGTGGTTACCGCAGTCACCTTGGCCATCGAGGGGAACCGGTCCAAAATAGCCAACTTTTCGCACGGCGCGCGCACAGCGCACGGTGCGCCGCCAGATGGTGCTAAAGGAAGCCTGCCCGGCCACCAGGGCACAGCGCCACAGCATGTCATCAACCACACGAGACCGGATCCGGGTCCCGTTGACTCCCCAACAAGACATCGCCCCATGCCCGATCTGCTCCGCAAGACGACACCGCCCCTGACCATGCCCTTCACTGAACCATCCGCCGCCACACGTGCCACGTGCCCTCAGGACGGCAGCCATGAAGGCACATTGCCATCCCACGTGCGCCCCATCGACGCCGATGCCGCCCGCCCACGCCCCCCCCCCCCCCCCGCCCCTTGCGCAAGCACGCGGAAAATCAGGAAAACGACGGTCAGACGGGGTCCGGTGCTTAGACAAGCCTGTGCTTGTGCGCGACGCAGAGTACCAAAAGAATGCACGTACCCATACCTCACCCCAACCACAATCGCATGGAAACAAACAGCATTGGGTTGCAGTCGCAAGCAGAATGCTGGTATGAGCAGGAGGAACTACCACCAGCATGATCCAGCCCCCTTGCCCTCTACAATCGTGGCACAAGCGCGTCACGTTACATTTCTGACCACAAAACCGCGTTTAGAAAAAACCAGGAAAACGACGCACAGACGGGGTCCCGTGCTTGGACTAGCCGGCGCAAGGGAGGGAGGGGGGAGCGGGGGGGGGGGGGGGAGGTGGGCACGAGGCCTCGGTGTTACGCTGTTTGCCTTTGCCGGCGCCTGTTGGCCTCTCGCCACTGCTCATTCTGACCCTCTGTGGGCCCGAACGTGTTTTGGTTGTGTCAACGGAGCCCCCGGATGACTTGTCCTGTTTGACTACTCCGGGGGTCGGCGGTCTCGGAGACGGGCTGCTGCCCGTGCCGTTGACGGGGAGGTTGGGTTGGGTTGGGTCAAGGCCTCATCCGGACCTCCGGGACCACGGACATCGCCCTTCCCTGCGCGTCACAACTGGTCCGGTGGGTTCACGGTTGTCCGGTCTCAAGGCCTACCGGACTGATGACCGCCCCCGTACCCTGCGGTGGCACACGCAGGAGGGAGATGCCGCCGTGCCTGTGTGTATGGGGCGCGCGTGCTGCCTGGGGAAGTGTGTCGCCTGGTGCTCCAGGCCCCGGTGGGGAGGGGGGGCGTACAGGGACCTGGTGCTTGAACTCCGGCACGCACTTGTAGTCCGCCAGGAACTGCCACGCAGTGTTGCACATGAACGGGAAGCATTCGGCCTCTTTGGTTTCGGCGGTGTGCAACTTGAACATCTTCCGCAGGAGCGGGATGGTGTCGGTCGGGAACGATTGCCAGAAGGGCCGCGCGCTCTGATGCGAGAAGGACGTGGCGGTCATGCACGGCGCAGCCTCCGTGGCGTTGGGGTTGGCCTCCAGGCCTTTGCACTGCGGCCGACCGCTCAGCTTCTGCATCGCCTGCAGGTTCCACTCCATCCGCTGGAGCAAGGCCTTGGGTGCGGCCCCGGCGCGCAATCTGCAACGCAACAGGGGCAGAGTGTGTGATATGCTGTATGGTGTGGTGTGTGGTGTGCGGTGTGCAGCGCCTGCGTTTGTGGTGTGTTCTACACACATGTCATAACCCCCGTACACTACATATGCCTGTGAGCAGAGAGCACGGTGTGGTACACAAAGCAGTCCACGCCCATTGGTCCTTACCACCAAACCAACAGCTGTGATCGTTTGACTGGACTGTACACCTGTTGCTGCGGTAGCTGCTCCTGTTGACCATTGCGGTATGGTAGCATCACAACTCAGCACGTGGGGCATCGACGAATCCATTGGCAATGGACCAGGGGAGCACACCTTCAGATGATGACTGTGGCAGAGCACCAACATTCCACTTAAGCACTAGCCAAAGCTGGCTGCTTATCCTCGTCAGACTTCTTCAGCCACATGTAGGCCAAACCAAGGCCAGCAAGCCAAGAGAGCCGGAGCGCACCCCTACACAACCACCGGCCTCAGGCGGACAGCAGGGCCTCTGTCCTTCAGAACCCGCCAATTTCCAAAACAGGACCACGAACCTTGCGCAGGGGGCGGGGGGGGGGCAGGGATTTGCTTTAAAGGAGGGGGGTACCCCCCTCCCCTCCCAACACTTATCCTACAACTCTTCCCAAAGGCATGCCCCCGACCCCAATATCACCCCCAACCGCTTTTCCACCAGTGACCGCTCCCCAACCGATTTTACAGTGCGCCCCAACCGCTTTGTAACTGCTCTGAGTTTGCCCCCCAGAGGGCCCTCCCCTTCAAGCAAATCCCTGGGGGGGGGGGGGGTCGTGGGCGGGCGGCATCGGCGTCGATGGGGCGCACGCGGGATGGCACTGTGCCTTCATCGCTGCCGTCCTGAGGGCACGTGGCACGTGTGGCGGCGGATGGTTCAGTGAAGGGCATGGTCAGGGGCGGTGTCGTCTTGCGGAGCAGATCGGGGGCATGGGGCGATGTCTTGTTGGGGGGGTTGGGGGGTTGCCCGTGCACGATCGACGACACACATCTCCCCTGCACACACCCGCTTGCACACCGATCTTCCGCTGCGCTCCGCCTGCACGGCGATCCTCCTCCGTCCCCGCGCCCCTGCAAACCTTGCACACCGACCCCCGCAGCATTCTCATGCCCCAGTACACCCCTGATGCACCCCTGTCCCCTTCCCCTTGACCGCATCTCCCCCGCTGCCCTGGGGTAGTTTCACGACCCGTTTTGCTACCAGATCCAGTCGACAGTGCATTTGCGCCTACTGTCCACTGGCGCGCAGTTTTCCACGGCGCTCCACTGCAGCTTCCCCCTGCCCTGGGCCCCCCCCCCCCCCGGGCCCAGATAGAGGTGATGACGACTGCCAGCCCCACCGCCGGGGCTGCTTTGGACGTCCTGTGAACCCTCTGGATCAGGGCAGCCCAAGCACCGTTGAACAAGAGGGGGGGGGGGGGGAGCTATAGACATCACGTCCCTCAAGCAACGAGGGTCAGTGGTCGGCCGGGCTCTAGGATGGTCGGCAATGGTCGGCCGGGGTCTACAACGGTCGGCTACATGATGACTATGTGCTGCTGCCGGCGCTCCCGCCACCCTCGCCCTGCTGATTGCCCAGGGTCCCACGGGCTGGATGGCAAGCAGTTGGGCAGCCCCAGGGGGCCGTGCATGTCGGGGGCTCGTTCACTGCAGCCGCAGCCGCAGCACACGGCTGTGCACCAGCAGTCCAGGCTGCCAGGTGTGCTGCTCCACAGCGTGCGCACTTGGGGCGATGCACGGGGGCGTCATCCATGAATTGGACCACGGCAAAAGCTCCGACCAGCCGCACAAAGCATGCGTGTGTGTGAGGCCATGCCCTGCCCGGAGAACACAAGCGGAGCACCACGGACAAGGAGCGTGGCAGAATGTCATGTTGTTATCAAGGGAAGATGCGATAGAGCACAATGCAATGGAGGGAGCCGGGGGGGGGGGGGCAGTAATACAAACGTACAATACACACGCGCACACACACACAAATGCAGTGCAAAACGAACGGAAGACAGGGAAAATTTTTGGGTACTTGGACAGAGCACTCAAACTCTGGCGAAAAAAGAGTTTGAGTAAGGGCCTGCGCAGGCCCGAGGCACACAAGACCAGAAACACAGAGGAATGTTCGCAATGGGATTGGGATGCCGGCCCCTGCGGCCCGGGCCGTCCCTTGTCAGAGGCAAACCACCTGCATTGAACGACCCCAGCCCTCTGCCCCCGGCGCATCCCCGCACATTCGTCCTGATGGACGTCTCCTCTCCGCCGATCCCCCGCCACACCCCTCCTCCCTCCTGCACCCCCCATCTCCTGCTCGCCATCAATTATTCGGGACAGAGGCCAGCGCGGTCCATCCCGCTGAGCGTGCAGGGTGGCAACAGGTGTGCGTCGCGCGGCCCTCAAGGACTGCACGTGGCAGCGGACAGAGCGCGATGTGAGTGAGACGAGATAGCCCTGTCGGCCGCGCAACCCAGCCAGCGACCTTCGCCCTGTCGGCCGCCCACGGACTACATTGATGGCAGAGCCGATCCCGGGCCTTCGTGGGCCTCTGAGCCGGGAGCGTCTCACCTCACCTCACCCCCCATCTCCCAACACGCCCCTCGCCCATGGCCCAGCCCCCCCTGTGTGACATGCCGTCGAGTTGCGGTTTCTTTACGGGGCCGTGGACAGTCACCCGCTCTTCCCCTTCGCGTGCTGCGTCGGGTCGCTGCGTTCTGACGGCCGCTGCGGCCTTGTGATATCGTTTCCGCGTCAGCGGGCCCCAGTAGTTGGCGCACTGGAGGTTGTGCTGGTGGTTGCGGGGGTCGTTTGACGGTTGTTGCTGCCCACTCCCCTCCGCGTTCAGGTCGCCCACCACATGTCTCGCCGCGTTTCCGTGTGTGTGAGGCCCCATTGCTCCACCCCCTCCGCGTAGTGTCCCAGTCCTCCGCCCCCCCCTCCCCCCCAGCAGCCATCCCGCCTGCACGCCCCTTCTATAC
Organism: Eutreptiella sp. 'Long Island Sound 2002'; assembly: GCA_964036045.1. Taxonomy (NCBI): domain Eukaryota; phylum Euglenozoa; class Euglenophyceae; order Eutreptiales; family Eutreptiaceae; genus Eutreptiella; species Eutreptiella sp. 'Long Island Sound 2002'. The sequence continues at coordinate 92,812,407 of OZ038384.1, forward strand.
ACCCCCCCCCCCCTGCACGCCCCTCACGCACACCCTCCCCCCAGTACACCGCCATACCTTTCGTACAGCAACGGACCGTCCCGGAAGTGTTCAAAGAGATGGGGCCAGAACTGCATTTTGCTGTCGGTCTCGTTCTGCGCCCCCATCTGGGCCCCGGATGGCCCGACGCACATCAGCCCCAGCAGCACGACGGACCAGACGGAGGCCTTGACGCGCCATGGCAGCCGCCACAAGACCCACATGCCGCCGGTGCAGGAGATGCGCCCCCGTGCGTGTGCTCCGGCCCCGCTGACAGAGGCCGCCGTGCGCAGGGCATGCACATGCACCGGGTGCCGCCCTGTGGTCAGGGGACGGTGGACACCATCCGGCAATCAGCAACAAAAAGGGGGTCTGCGGCGGGCACAGAAGGAAGGGGGTTGCCAGAGTGGGCGGCGGGCGCTGGGCATCGGCCGTCGGGGGCGCCCCCGAACGAGGATGTGCAGGGCAATGCAGAGACAAAAAGTCGGGGTGTGCACTGATGCGTGGAGAACCAGAAAGTAGACAGATGGGCAACTGTGCACACGCGGCCTCCGTAGGGCACCCCTCGGACAGGGGCCGCGGGCGGTGGCGGTACGCGTGTGCGCTCCCGAGGGACCAGCCCCCCCCTTCAACGGCGGGGAGTGACTCCACACACCATCGCAAGACGAAGACGCCCCCTTCGCACAGCAACACAGTGCACCCAGTCCCGAGGTGACCTCTGTAACACGCGTTCATGCAGTTGAGCCCGGGGGCCGCAAAGCCGGACACACACATCAACCAACGTAGCAGAATGGGAAAGAAAGGGGGCTGCCGCTCCAGAAGGGGGGTGGGCCGGGTACACGGTTGCCCTGATAGGGCAGTGGCCTTGGACATGTACTGCCTCCACATGCTCTGGGGTGATGGGGACGGGGTTATGCCTCCGGGGCACGGCATCTAAACCATTGGCGGCCAGCGCACATGGTCTCAGCGCACAGGAGCAAGTGCCATAGGCTCGAGGAGAGCAGGGTGTTGTGAATTCCTTGAGTCCCCGGAACGACCACAGAGGTGGGCACGTGTGTGGACCACAGCACCGAGCAAAAACAAGGAGGCAACCGACATGGGGACCAGCCCGCGTGGATGTCCGGACGGGAGATGCGTGGCGGTCCAGTTTGCACATCCGCGTGTGGACCTGCTTGATGCGAAAAACGTTCTTGGGGTGTGGGGGTTGGAGATGGGAATAATCACTTGTGCATTTTCAAGGTGGGCGGGTAGCTTGAGGCGCACAACGCATGCCTTCGTGCAATGCACATTGCAGATGAAGCAGTTAGGAGCTCCCATCCAGACATTCTGGAATCAGGGACCTCAAATAATCAGAAAAGGGCTATAACCTGTCAAAACAGTAAGAGTGCTTGGCTTTTGTGTGCTGCCATGGGCTGCACTGCAGTGGAGTGTAGCACAGTGGTTAGTGCAGACACACGTAAAGATAGACAGACAGACGGCCAGATCATCATTATCACATTGAAACGTGGCTTGTAACAGTGACAAACACACATCACCAACCTTCAAGTGACAACCACTGTAACGACAATGTCCAATACTGAACGTTGTGCAATTAGGTGTGCACCACACGATAGCAATTTAAGCATTCCCGTGAAATGCGAATGTGGTCACTCACATGGAACATAATGGCACGATCGTGCATGTGCCCAGTCCACATGCACTGAAGGGAGCCTGTCTGTCCGTCTTTCCGTTCGTCCGTCCGTTTGCCTGCCTGCCTGGCTACCTTCCTCCCTGCCCGTCTGCCCGTCTGCCTGCCTACTTGCCTGTCTGCCTGCCTCCAATGTGCCCCCTCACATACCACATGCCTGATGACACGGCATGTGGCAATCCACTCTTTGGCCAGGGTGGCTGCTCCTCCCCCCCCCCATGATTGCGTGCTAGACCTCGGTGGGGTCCACTAGGAGTGGGAGATGTGCCGTTTTTTTTTTGGCCCAATGGTCCATCTGGTTATTTCGGACAATATCCTCCCGCTCGGCTGCAGTGTGAGCACCCTTTGTGTCTCTGTGACCAAGGATCCATCGAATGGGTAGAAGATGGGCCAGAGCCTCTTCATATATTCGATCCCTCAGGTGACGATCAGAGCATTCCATGTGAAGCGGAGTCTGACACCAGTGTATTACAGCCTGGTTGCCCAGTGTGAATCACTCCTCCGGTTGGTAGGATTGCATGTCTTGTTGGGTAAGATTTGGGTGTTTTTTTTGGTATTTTTTGGTAAGATTTGGTCAAGGTTTTGGGGTTTTTGGTAAACTGTGGCGTTACGGAGCTGTTTCGACCGCCCCCACCCCCGGCCTACTGTACGGTACCCCTTCGTGGCCACACTGATGTTTCCCCACACCAGGGACTTAAAAGGCAGTGGGTATGTAGCCACTTTGACTTCCTCCCCACATTGGGGACCCCCTAGACGGCAGGGCTTACGTAACCGAGTAAGTATGGGTGTATAAGTGGAAAACACTGGAAAACAAGGGATCCACCCGTGTACATACACCCAGGTCAAGCAGCAAGTGCCCAGTGAACTCTATGTGGACATGTTTTACGTGTTTTGGTGCCTTGTGTTTCTGGTTCAATCATTTGAGGGTGCCAGGTGTGGCAGGGTCGTCCAAATGGTTGGGTGGTCCGGGGGGATTTTTGGTCAGAATTGGGTTTTTTTATACAAAAACAGGGGGTTTTTTGGTGCAAAAACAGTCTTTCTTTTTGGTAAGTATTGGTGATTCTTTTTGGTAAGAATTGGGGGGGTAAGTTTTTGTTGTTGGGGGGGGGGTTATGTTGGGGGGGGGGGCGAATTTTGGGGGATTTTGGTAAATTTTGTGACCTGGTGGGGGTTTTTTGGTGAAAACACAGGAGGATTTTTGGTAAGAATTGGGTTTTTTTGAGAAAAAAAAAACGTTTTTTGGTACAATCCGAGCAGTTCTTGGTAACATGCGCAGGGATTTTTTGTACGCACTGCCCACACATCCTGCTTTATGAAGTTGTTCATTGGACACGGCATTCATTGGACAGGGAGGGGGGACATTGTTGAAAACAGCAACCCCCCGGCCCCCTCCCAAAGGCGTGGATGTTGTTTCCAGGTCAAGCACAGTTTGGATGGAATCTTAACTGAACTGAAGAGGTCATATACAAGAACTTCATACACCTTTGGCCAAGGATGGATATAGTAAGGCGGGGGGGGGGGGGGGTGCCCCCTTAATGAGGACGAAATGACGATGACGAAATTTGGTTGGCCGTTTTTGGCCAATTTTGACCACTTTTGACCGTTGAAAAAATTGATTTTTGCCCTTCCTGCCCCCCCCCCCCCCCTCTCCCCATATACATCTTCGTCTTCACCACATTCCGCTGATCAATTTGATGGTCCTCGTGACATTTTTTAAAAAACATATTCGAGATTTTGGACTACTTTTGGCCCCTCAGAAAACATTTCAATGGTTTCGGCACCGAACTTTAACATTCACCACAGGAGGGACAAAGGAGTTTCGTAATCATCATTTCGTCATCTCGGGCCCATCAGAGCCCCCCTCCCCCGCCGACCACCAAAATAATTTGGTAACTATCTTATCCATCACTGCCTTTGGCTCCATTGTGCCTTGCAGATGGAAAACGGCGGCAGATCAAGTGGGACCCGGTGCCCATGGGGGTAACCGACACCGTTGTCTGCCCTTGAGATGACTTGGGAACTTAGGAAGAAGAAGTAAATAAAGTCCATGTGACAAATCCACGTGGGCTCTCGTGCCAGGTGTCCTCTTTATCCTCCCCTAAAATCAGCCTCAGCTTCCAGGCCACCGGCTTGCTATTCACCAACAACAGTCGACAGATGAACGAGGACAGCATTTTGGTGAGTGACAGTCTGTGGCGCCTCACTGGTTGAAGTTTGTGACCGGCGTGAGTTGATGGACCACTAGCCGTTATTTGAGTTTCAACGCCACCAAAAAAGAGTGAGGTCTAGTCTATCGTAGCTTGCGATATGTCTTGCCTTGCAGCCTGCTTGTGGAGAAGGTGTGGCCACAGTCCTCAGGCCATTGGACCATTGTGCAATGTACTGGTGCTTGGGCCATAAGACGGGTGGACCAGGCCTTGGCATGAGCCCTCCACACCTAGAGAGCTTATTCACCACATGCCATATGAACTAGACACCCATCCCCTTCAACTGTTGCCAAGTATCGCAGTGTCCCCTTACCACCCCAAAGCAGCCATGTTCTTGCCCCTATCATCGGTTTAAGTATGCTCGAATTCACTGGCCCTTCAACCTGGTATTTATTTTTTCATAGCATGGCGTTGTCCTCAGCGCCAGCCTGCTCCAACACTCAAGCATGCCTGCTGTGTTGTGTCCTGCTTGTAACGTGTAACGTGCACCTCGCCGTCTTACGGTTGGTCAGCCTGCTGCTTGCCACTTTTTGGCTTGCCGCCTGTACCTTGCTTGGCAACCTGTGCAGTTGGCAAACGGTCATTCGGACCCATGGCACTTGGCTGTTCACACCCCTTGGTGGAGTAGAAACACCACCCAACTGGTCAATGCATGCGGCCACCTTGATTCACCCCTCTTTGATATGCAATGCCTGCACTGGTCTTTTGTTTCACCGTGTTGTGGCCTTGTGGCAGGCTTGGCCGGATCCCGTCTTCTCCCATGCCCCATGACTCTCTCGTTCAAAGGTCCAGTCAATATATCAAGTGTAGAAAAGGTGGGGGAGGGGGCATCATTCTGGTGTGCAGAATGCAACCACACAACCACCTCTCCCCCCTCTTTCCTCAACTTCGTCTTCGCAGCTTCCGGACTCAGCCCCAGCTAAAGCTATCAGGCCTCCCTCACTGCTTACTGTTTCATGTTGGTTTCGCCCCCACCCCCACCCATCCCCCCAGATTTCTCGTTCCCAAAAACTTTGTCTTCATGTTTGCGGTCGTTGCACTCTACCTGTGTCTTGCTTTCTGCAGGTAGTTCCAAATAACAACTTTGTGCTCTGGTATGCAAGCTGCTAGCTGCGCGGTTTCAAAATAGAAACCTTGCACGAAACTTGATGAGTTGCTCCGACACCGATCGTGCAAACGCTTACAAAACCAATTCATGGTGTGTTGAGGTGGGGAGCTTTGGCGCACGCTGTCCATCATGTAAACCTGTTGATGGCAGTGAAACAAAGGGTGTTGATTGGGAGATGGGCTGTATGGTGTTGTGTCATTTCTACAAAAATGATTGCTGTGCATCCGTTTCCATCCTTAAACTAACGCATACCCCACCAAGAGTGGCTATTTCCCCAGCCTCCGTCACTCGCGTTTCAGAACACAAACCATCAGAACATGATGAGAGCAAAGGGCACGGGTCGTGTGGTCACATTTGTGTTCTCAAAGAAGCTGTGAATGTAAACGAGACATGATACAGATGCGGAAGAAAATTGCTCGGTGAAAGCGGCATACATATGAATATGTACATATATATGTATGCAGTGTGCCCTGTTGGAGCCGAGAAAACATGGCTGGCTCACAAAATCAGTGAAGGCAAATACATTCCAAACACGAATAATGGATTCACCAGTTTATTTTTTGTCATCAGATCAGTCGATAGATAATCAGTAGATGGCATTCATGAGATTGATGGCATCAAAGGCAGACCACGATGAAATGCCACATCAAGCATTCAGCTGGACTGCGTTGCTGTCATCCACAATAGCCCCATGATGATACATGATTGTAAAATGGTCCACAACATCTGCTGCTACTGCCTTCTCCAAGACACAAAGCAATGCCTGATCAAGACAGTTTGAGGTGGGACTGGATGTGTGATAAGGCTTCACTGGTCTCAAAGTATCACTGGCCGTTCCCAGAAACAGAAGGGCAACACATGTGCAATAGCAACAATGAAAAGGCTGCTTTACTTTGTGGATGGCAATGCTTCAACCGTTGCAAAGCTGAATTACTCGCCGTGACGCGTTTTATCGGCAGATGATTATTAATTTCAGATGTTTCCAATCCCATTGGTGCCCCTGGTAATGGTCAATCGGGTTTTCTGAATGCTCGTTCTGTGGCTGAGGACGAAAAAAATAGAACCCTGTTGCTGAAGAGCAACTTTCCATGCTGCTGGGAAAATCATCGGTCACTGCACCCTTAGAACCTGATGGAAAATGGCAGAAATCTTGGGAGCAATGGATGTAGATGATTGCTAGAGGCTTGTAGATTGTTGCTAGTATCATGGGATGTGTGGGGATGAGGATGCCTCCGGAGAATGTGATGGCGATGAATGGTGTTTTGGTGCATGTTTTTGTGCGTTCCTGGGACTCACCATACACCTGCAGACCCAACTCCTGTGTTACTCTACACCCCAGGACATCCAGCAGACTGGTTGCCTCAGGGACATGCAAACGGCCCAGGGAAATGGATGTGCCGCCACTGTGTGCTGCGTGCTGTGTGCTGTGTGCTGTGTGCTGTGTGCTGTGTGCTGTGTGCTGGGGTGCAAAGAAAGCTGCTGTGCGCACAGATTGGCCCATTCCACAAAAAGTTGGAACCTGCAATACCTGAGTCGGAGCGATGGGGCGTTGGGGGGGGGGGGGGGATCGTTCCAAATAATGTCCTTCCCGTCAAACCATCCTGATGGTGGACTTGTTGCTGCAGTGTGTTTTGCCAAGCACAAACAATACCAGCACTTCAACGTCCCTGCACCATCCATCGTGAAGCCTCCTGCTGAATGATGCAAACGAAGACTTAGTTGACGTTGGCTGGCCCAAGCTGTCTGCTTCTGGGGCTACCACCGGTATTGTCAAAATCTTCAAAAAAATGTGTCCCTTGGTCTGCTGGTCCATGGACCTGTTGTTACAACCCGTGCACCAATGGCAAACATAGAAAACCACATCTGTGTGATATGCTGTATGGTGTGGTGTGTGGTGTGCGGTGTGCAGCGCCTGCGTTTGTGGTGTGTTCTACACACATGTCATAACCCCCGTACACTACATATGCCTGTGAGCAGAGAGCACGGTGTGTTACACAAAGCAGTCCATGCCCATTGGTCCTTACCACCAAACCAACAGCTGTGATCGTTTGACTGGACTATACACCTGTTGCTGCCGTAGCTGCTCCTGTTGACCATTGCGGTATGGTAGCATCACAACTCAGCACATGGGGCATCAACGAATCAATTGGCAATGGACCAGGGGAGCACACCTTCAGATGATGACTGTGGCAGAGCACCAACATTCCACTTAAGCACTAGCCAAAGCTGGCTGCTTATCCTCGTCAGACTTCTTCAGCCACATGTAGGCCAAACCAAGGCCACCAAGCCAAGAGGCTGGGACTGCAACGCATTGGTATCCCACGTTCAAGTACATCAAACAAGCTCCCACACCACCCAAAAAGAAACCAAGTGTCAGAGGGATCAAGAATCCCAGCCGCCACGTGTCAGGGGCCTTGCTCCCGAACCGCAGCCAATTGGCCAAGGCAGTGCCAATGTCTGTTGCTGAGCCAGTGACGTGGGTGGTTCGGATAACTGCTCCAGACCATCGGGTTGTCATAGCGTTTTGCAGACCACAGGCGTAGGCATTCACCAGCATGGTGCAAGTTTGCCATGCTTTGTTGTAATACATGCTATAGCCGCACCACAAAGCAGCAGACTCAATCAACAGCAGAAGCCCATACCTGTGTCCAACATGAAGAAGCACAGGCCAAGCCCATCCCCCGCCCCTACAAATGACTTAGATCCACAAAAGCACATCAATCAAATACATATGAACAGACACTGGGTGTATTACATAGTACCCGACCAGCCTCATTAACCGAAACACCCCAAACAAAATGATTCATGATGCACTAGTGTGCTGCACCAAGCCCCCCCCCCCCCCCCGGCCCCAGCTGTCTTATTAGTGAACTACAGAGGAATAGTGCAAAATTTTTCAGGAAGGACATATAAACAGCGCAGACATAATTAGGAATTTCGTGAAAACAGTGTTAAGATGTTTGCACAACAACTGGCGGAGAGACTTACATGAGGAACTGTGTATCATGGAACAAACATTACACCAATAAAATGATTTTGCAGGTGCATCAGGGTAGGAACTATGCAGGAACGGCACAGAAATTTGTAGGAACTCAGTCCAAGGAACTACACTAATAAGACAGCTGTTCCCCACACACACACACACACACACACTCCATCACCAGATGGATCTCCCTAAGACAACAAGACATCATGGCCACGGGACCCCCCACACAGGAAGTTAGTGCCACAGAATACAAATACATTGACTCCGTGCGAGTCCTGCGGAGTACAGCGAGTGTGGGTATTTCCCAACCAAGTGGCGGACACTAATGCGCATGCGCCGTGCCAACCTCCACATCATTAGGGCTGCTTCGTTTAAGATACATCTCCTAGCCCTGGACCCTCTTCACACACAGCAGTAGTGATGCAGTAACGATTCATTTGTTTCTCGATACCGGAAGTGTCACGGAGCTATTGAATGGGTATGCCGGATGGTACTTCCAGTAACACAAACGGGGGGGGTTCAACGCAGGCAGATTTGCATGTTTGTGGGGAAAGCATGGCCACCGCAAAAAATGTCCGTGGCACCAGCACCGGCCAGATTTGGGATTATCCTACAAAAACACTTGGATGATTTTGGTCATAACTTGCAGCATCCAAAAAAAAGCATACAGCAATATTAATGGATTAGGGCCCTTGAGCAGATGCACACAAAAATGGTGTCCTGAATTCCCCCAAAAAAAAAAATGTGCATGGTCTGGTTAGAAAACTGGTTGCATCACCGGATGTGCAAATCAAATCAGTTTCCCTGTTGACATGCATGAATGATCAAACAACATTCCCTTTCACAGGGGGCAAACAAAGAGCATTCAAAGAATGCAAGAACTATTTGAATCTTTTGTTGTGTACATCAATTTATTGGTCAAGGAGTGGTGTGCAGTTGACTTTGGTGCTATCTGCATCAGATTCGCCATGCAGAGAGTATCACCATCGCCTGAGTGCCCACAAGCATCTCCCCAAAATCACAGGAGAATGTCACTTGCACCCTTGCCCCCTGGACCTCTTGCAACAAATTCCCTGGCCAAGAGTCAAGCAGCGAATTCACACCTGTACCAACAGATGAAGGGGAGGGTTACTGACGAAGAATAATACCTGTGCAACCAAACAGTCTTTGGGGTGAGGTAAAAGGCCGTCAATGCAGTTTCTTTTCCGAGGGAGGGGGAGCATGACCACATACAGAACTCTTGGATTGGGGCCTAAAGATTGGGTGCCCCCATCATTCCTCTGTTCAGTGAGTTGTGTGTGGCCCACGCCTTGGAATGGTGGCAGGAGAAGGGCGTACACAATACACAGCAACAGAGAGCAACCCCATGTCCTTTGTGCCCCCAGGCAAAACAATGTTGCTTGACTGCGGACCCCAGGCGTGTGTGATATGGTCGCAATTTGAAGGGAAAGAGGGAACCAGCAAGGAAAAACAGGAAGAATGGTCAAGAGAAAGGGAGTTGCAAGCCCCACCCCAGAAATTGCCCTCACCCTCCCTCCCGCCCTGTTCTTCATGCCTTTTCTTTGTGACACGGGCAAAGCCAACAGTTCAGCACCTCCACTCCACCCTCCATACCTGTTGCCCAATTTCCAGGTTTCACCCCTGGCCAAAAATCCGGTGGTCATAGCACCTAACACAAAGCTGCCGAAAAGCTGAAGCCCAGCAATGAGGCATCCAGTCCCAGTTGCGGGGTCTCCAGTGACCAGAGCAATGGCCGTCTTGGTGGTGATCCCCGTCACGTGACTGGGGGTCTGTTCCAGAACACTCAGCAGAGTGGCAGCATTCACGAACCCTGCGACTGCTGCCAGACTGGTCCCAATGAAAGCGATGACCCTGTACTCAATACCTTTCAGATTGTTGCCAGCCATACCGACCCATGTCTCCCTCTCCTGCAAAGCAAACAACAGGCATTGACTACCTGACTACCTGACTGACATGAAAATGCCACCTGCCCTGGCAGCGCATGAAGCCAGATCATGTGGCTGCCCAAAAACCCCCAAACAAACGACTGTTGTCCCTCATGGGGGATTTCTGACTGTGCACTGGTGTAAGCCCCGTGGTGCTGGAAAGCCTGTTGATTGATCCCGACACACTTCTGATGTTTTGCAGTTTTCAAACGGATTGAGGGATGGATTGGACTGTTGAGTTTGATCCTTTAAACATTCACAGTTCTGTCAGTGGAAATCCCACCCCCTTGCCCTGGAACATAACGCCTTATGTGTTTTCACAACATTGCAGCCTCTGCACAGTTCGGGCTTTGTCCTGATCGCATGGAATGCTGGGCAAAATAATTTCCATCATTACAGGTGACAGGAAGCCTAGGACCAGGGGAACCCTGATCAGCTCACCCCACCACCCCCCACCCAGCGAGAAACCCGGGCGTCTTGCACCACATAGGTTCACACAGGAGACCAGACCACACACAACACAGGCTGACGGTAGGGTGGGGTACCAATTAGCATCTGAGCGAAATTAAGACCCTTCTGAAACATGCGATGGGTTTGATCTCTAGTGTTGGATCCAGATTCAGGTTCTGCAATGGTCTTGCAATGGAGTCTCATGTAGGTGGGCAGGTCAACCCACGCCCAACCTCAACATTCTGCCTTGAACATAAAGCAGACTTCCAAGTTCAAATTCGCAACGTTGGGGGAATATGAGTGCTCCACCCATGACGTCGCAACTCAGGACAGGTACCCAGGTGCCCATCTGTGAGCGTGAAAATGGTTTGGTGCCCGGGTTGTGATGGTGGCGTTGGAGGTGGACGTCTTCCACCCCATGTGTTGGCACTGTGGACCAGACCATACACGACACAAAGGCTGGTTGGTTATGGGGCAGTATAAGCAGTGACCAGTGCCATCTTTTGTGCAACCTGCTGGTTTTTGGAGGTCACTTGTGGAGGCGAGGGGGTGGGATGATAGCATCACTGAATCTTAAACTTCAAGCTGAGCGACCTCTTTGACCATCTCATCTAACGGCACCTTGTCACACTGCCAGTGTGCCGAATGCCTCCTTCACTTGATCTGACTCCACTATCGAATGTTTTGGGGCAGCGATTAACTCAGGCTTCCCAGCCTGAGCTAACCAGGATGAGTGCTGCGGGACAAATGTGGATTTGTCCGTCAGTCATTCGCAGACTGTGAGATTTGGTGGTGCTATCCACCACTGAACCTTGGGGTCCGGGGCTGTGGGGGGCTGCAAAAACCAGTTCTATTCTGCATCACGTGATGGACATTGCCAAATTCCTTTCCACCCTACTAGAGCAGCAGCTGGTGAACCTCATGGTTGACTCAGGAACTAAGGCAAGCTCAAACTAAGTGACCTTCTGCGTCAGAAGATAATCGCACAGCAATACAGCAAGCGTGAATGGAAAATGTACGAGTCAAAGCCCCCGCACAGCAACACATCCTGCAGTATATCCTTGACTGTACCAGATGGCCCAGCACCACCCGGCAGCTGTACTGCGTTGATCATCATGCAACCCAGTGGAATTTCCAACAGATGATCATTAATAATCCAAGAAAAAGGCCCGGAAATCAGGCTCCAGAACACGCCCACGCCCACCACACTCTCCCCCACCCCCCCTACCCCAACGTCTTGCCAGAATTGCCTGAAGGGTCTGCCAGAACGTTGTGCCTTCCTGGCAGCTCGGTACCTTGGCATCCCCCACCACCTTGACATGCTCGGGATGAAAGTCAGGCTAAGGGACAAGTCGCAATGGTGAAGGCTTCAGATACCCCGCCAGCAGTGGCTGCCATGTTCCACGTGTAGCGTGGCTTTTCAGCGAGCTTGGGGGTCTGCCCCCGCACCATCTGCAGCAACGCGGCACCGCCAGCCATCAGCAGTGCAGCTGCACCCATGAAGAGCTGCGCAGCAGGCGATGGACCTTTCACCTGAGGAAATACATCGCAGCAAAGGCCTCGAAGGGAGGACAGGATGGTGTATCCTAATGTTTTTGGACAGGACCATGACATGCACCAGGCCATCACCCACCACGACAGGGTCTCAACCACAGTGCTGGTAGGCATCACACATCACCGCAGGGCAGGTTCTAAACTGCACTGCTCGCAGGCATTCCACAAATGTCTGCTCAGGTCGGGCTGATGGAAGAAGATGCACACAACGCAGGCAGTACAAACCTCTTGGGCTGCGACTGCAGGGGCAGGTGCCGCATCTGGGAGTCCCTCCAGATCTGTGAATGAAACACAGTAACAGACGCATACACCAAACCCAGTCCTGACACGGCTTCCCACCCAACTGCAATTGGGGTGAAGGGGGAAATAAATGTCGGGGGGGGGGGGGGGTGGCCAAGGAGTCCCTTTCCCCCCCGACCGTTCGCAGGGACTCTTCCAACAGGCTGCACAAAAAGGCCCCTTCTCACACACACACACACACACACACACACGTCGCAGGCCCTTGTGCAACACACTGCAGGAACGCTACAAGCAAAGAAAGGGCTTTTACAAGGGCCCTGGCACCCACGTAGCACAAAAAAAGGGCCAAACGACTGGCCTCAGCAATCTGTGTCTACACAATGCCCGAAATCACACCTGCGTTTCCGTAACAGGGCAAAAGGCCTAGACATGCCATGCACCGCATATGTTTAAGGCTTTCCACAACCCCGGGCCCTGCGTTAAAATACTCACCACACACAAATCTTCATTATCTGGAAAGCGAAGGCTGCCGGCGCTGGCAGTGGTGTGGAGTGGCAACAGCAGCAGTTTCGAGGAGAGGGACAACTGTCCCACTGGCACCTTCCCCACGGTCTCGTGACAAAAAATGAAGTCATGTTTTCCTCACCAAAACTTGAACCACTGCGTACATCCAGAAATACCAACCAGCATACTTACTTACACATCATGGCAACCCCCCCCTTCTCCATTACTACCCAGAGCTGCGCTCTTACACACCAGCACTCAAACACCCAGTTGCTGCCCTCGTGGGGGCGTTCAATGGCGCGACCCGTATGCTGACACTTTCACTGACACAAGTGCAACCTGATGGCTGTGCCAGGTTCATGCTGGATGGCACATTTTGAAGCGGGGCCAGTCCCCTTGCTGGTGCCACAGAAGTGGTCCGCAGAGCACTCTGTGGGACAGCAACAGAGCTGTACAGACTTTGGGCTGGGCTGACAGAGTTGACGGAGTTGATGGTGGCGAAGCAAGTGAAGCCACTGCAGAGGGCAAGAGCAGCGCCGACCAGTATGGTCTTCTGAAGCCACATGAATGTGGAGGGCTGCTCGCTTCCCATGATTGGCATGGCTGAAGTGGCACGGGACATCACAAAAGGTACCTGGGGCGCAAATGATGGGCACCTAGTTGTAAACTACATACACAGGATATGTTCACTTACAGAACAAAGATACACATGCACCGCAACTTATGGTCGCTACAACCACTGCCTTCTACTAAACATCCTGCATCAACTTGACAAATCTGATGCTGTTGTGCCCAGCCATTCCCCAATCCCACTTTTTGTTGTTGTGGCGAACCTTGCATCCAACAAAATTCTCGCAATGTATTTGTGCTCCCTCAGACAGAGACAAGGTGACGCGGTTGCTTATTGTAGAGACTATCTGCGGGCCAAAATAGCAAACCTCAACGGTGACGGCCATGTTGGCGTGGGTGTACAGGAATACACCCACGGCATACTCGTCAACAACGGCACTCCACTTGGAGAACAAATGCTACCTGGCACCAATGGTCGCCCTTCTGATCCGTATTAACCTGAACCCATATAGTCTGGAGACCATTTACTCCCCTCATGGTGTGGCAGCTGTGTTTCCATTGCAGTCACAGAAATGCCTCTCCATTCAAACTCCTAACCGTAGACTGCAGGGCCACGTGTGTCCTGGACTCCGCCCACACCAAAGATGGCACCAATGGTGGAGTACTGCTCTGGGCACCTTTTGATGTGTTCCTCATGGGAACTGCTGGATTATGCATGTATGCCTGGCCCCAGCTGCCCTCAGTGTTGTTCGAAGCACGCACCTTGTCAACTGCCCCCCCAATGTCCATGGAGAACGCATTGGGGAAGGCAATCAGGTGCTGGCACAGCAAAGTTTTAAATCATCCAGCGACCTATCTGTCAAACCCCCCCCCCCAAGCCCCCCTCCCTGGAAACCCCCACATTGGTGGTGAGTCCAACTTTAAATTGCCTGGAGGTTTCTGTAGGCTTCTGGATGACTGCTAGTAATCTCTAGAGGCGCCCGATCCGTTGCATCAAAATGGTCATCTGCACTCTCCTAGAGTGCAAAGCCTTCTTCAAGGTCAACAAGCTCATTTTGACAATTTGCCATCAGAAGACGACACACAACCGTGATCCCCATCATCGTTGTGCAACACACTAGGTAGATCAATAGTCATCGTATGTTTGTAGATCCCAAGCACAGGTGTACTCAGAGTGAGCCAAATACTCGCCCTTCAATAATTTGTCCATTTAGCCAGCCCACCAACCTCGATTTGAATATTCCCCAAGAAAAAAGCTCTTCGGGGCTGGACTGTTTACCAGGTCATGGTAGTCATCATGAAATGCAAAAAAAAAACCTTTGATGTCCGCCTTACCGAAAAAATGCCCACACCACCACAGAGAAGGCAACCAATCGCTCAGCAAAATCATCCAGTAACACATCTGAAAGAGAAGAAATATGCACCTCCACCCACAGACAATACCAAATGAACAAAAAATTGTCTGTTGCCAACTAAATTGACCACTGCCGGCGGCTGGTGGTCAACTAGTGGTTGGCGCTTACCTGCCAACCGACACTTTCCCACATGTGCTGGTACCATGGATCCCTCACATGCAGAGGTATGTGGGGTGCACCACAAAAAAAGAGTGAGGTCTAGTCTATCGTAGCTTGCGATATGTCTTGCCTTGCAGCTTGCTCGTGGAGAAGGTGTGGCCACAGTCCTCAGGCCATTGGACCATTGTGCAATGTACTGGTGCTTGGGCCATAAGACGGGTGGACCAGGCCTTGGCATGAGCCCTCCACACCTAGAGAGCTTATTCACCACATGCCATATGAACTAGACACCCACCCCCTTCAACTGTTGCCAAGTATCGCAGTGTCCCCTTACCACCCCAAAGCAGCCACGTTCTTGCCCCTATCATCGGTTTAAAGATGCTCAAATTCACTGGCCCTTCAACCTGGTATTTATTTTTTCATAGCATGGCGTTGTCCTCAGCGCCAGCCTGCTCCAACACTCAAGCATGCCTGCTGTGTTGTGTCCTGCTTGTAACGTGTAACGTGCACCTCGCCGTCTTACGGTTGGTCAGCCTGCTGCTTGCCACTTTTTGGCTTGCCGCCTGTACCTTGCTTGGCAACCTGTGCAGTTGGCAAACGGTCATTCGGACCCATGGCACTTGGCTGTTCACACCCCTTGGTGGAGTAGAAACACCACCCAACTGGTCAATGCATGCGGCCACCTTGATTCACCCCTCTTTGATATGCAATGCCTGCACTGGTCTTTTGTTTCACCGTGTTGTGGCCTTGTGGCAGGCTTGGCCGGATCCTGTCTTCTCCCATGCCCCATGACTCTCTCGTTCAACGGTCCAATCAACATATTAGGTGTAGAAAAGGTGGGGGAGGGGGCATCATTCTGGTGTGCAGAATGCAACCACACAACCACCTCTCCCCCCTCTTTCCTCAACTTCGTCTTCGCAGCTTCCGGACTCAGCCCCAGCTAAAGCTATCAGGCCTCCCTCACTGCTTACTGTTTCATGTTGGTTTCGCCCCCACCCCCACCCACCCCCCCAGATTTCTCGTTCCCAAAAACTTTGTCTTCATGTTTGCGGTCGTTGCACTCTACCTGTGTCTTGCTTTCTGCAGGTAGTTCCAAATAACAACTTTGTGCTCTGGTATGCTAGCTGCTAGCTGCGTGGTTTCAAAATAGAAACCTTGCACGAAACTTGATGAGTTGCTCCGACACCGATCGTGCAAACGCTTACAAAACCAATTCATGGTGTGTTGAGGTGAGGAGCTTTGGCGCACGCTGTCCATCATGTAAACCTGTTGATGGCAGTGAGACAAGGGGTGTTGATTGGGAGATGGGCTGTATGGTGTTGTGTCATTTCTACAAAAATGATTGCTATGCATCCGTTTCCATCCTTAAACTAACGCATACCCCACCAAGAGTGGCTATTTCCCCTGCCTCCATCACTCGCGTTTCAGAACACAAACCATCAGAACATGATGAGAGCAAAGGGCACGGGTCGTGTGGTCACATTTGTGTTCTCAAAGAAGCTGTGAATGTAAACGAGACATGATACAGATGCGGAAGAAAATTGCTCGGTGAAAGCGGCATACATATGAATATGTACATATATATGTATGCAGTGTGCCCTGTTGGAGCCGAGAAAACATGGCTGGCTCACAAAATCAGTGAAGGCAAATACATTCCAAACACGAATAATGGATTCACCAGTTTATTTTTTGTCATCAGATCAGTCGATAGATAATCAGTAGATGGCATTCATGAGATTGATGGCATCAAAGGCAGACCACGATGAAATGCCACATCAAGCATTCAGCTGGACTGCGTTGCTGTCATCCACAATAGCCCCATGATGATACATGATTGTAAAATGGTCCACAACATCTGCTGCTACTGCCTTCTCCAAGACACAAAGCAATGCCTGATCAAGACAGTTTGAGGTGGGACTGGATGTGTGATAAGGCTTCACTGGTCTCAAAGTATCACTGGCCGTTCCCAGAAACAGAAGGGCAACACATGTGCAATAGCAACAATGAAAAGGCTGCTTTACTTTGTGGATGGCAATGCTTCAACCGTTGCAAAGCTGAATTACTCGCCGTGACGCGTTTTATCGGCAGATGATTATTAATTTCAGATGTTTCCAATCCCATTGGTGCCCCTGGTAATGGTCAATCGGGTTTTCTGAATGCTCGTTCTGTGGCTGAGGACGAAAAAAATAGAACCCTGTTGCTGAAGAGCAACTTTCCATGCTGCTGGGAAAATCATCGGTCACTGCACCCTTAGAACCTGATGGAAAATGGCAGAAATCTTGGGAGCAATGGATGTAGATGATTGCTAGAGGCTTGTAGATTGTTGCTAGTATCATGGGATGTGTGGGGATGAGGATGCCTCCGGAGAATGTGATGGCGATGAATGGTGTTTTGGTGCATGTTTTTGTGCGTTCCTGGGACTCACCATACACCTGCAGACCCAACTCCTGTGTTACTCTACACCCCAGGACATCCAGCAGACTGGTTGCCTCAGGGACATGCAAACGGCCCAGGGAAATGGATGTGCCGCCACTGTGTGCTGTGTGCTGTGTGCTGTGTGCTGTGTGCTGTGGTGCAAAGAAAGCTGCTGTGCGCACAGATTGGCCCATTCCACAAAAATTTGGAACCTGCAATACCTGAGTCGGAGCGATGGGGCGTTGGGGGGGGGGGGGGGATCGTTCCAAATAATGTCCTTCCCGTCAAACCATCCTGATGGTGGACTTGTTGCTGCAGTGTGTTTTGCCAAGCACAAACAATACCAGCACTTCAACGTCCCTGCACCATCCATCGTGAAGCCTCCTGCTGAATGATGCAAACGAAGACTTAGTTGACGTTGGCTGGCCCAAGCTGTCTGCTTCTGGGGCTACCACCGGTATTGTCAAAATCTTCAAAAAAATGTGTCCCTTGGTCTGCTGGTCCATGGACCTGTTGTTACAACCCGTGCACCAATGGCAAACATAGAAAACCACATCTGTGTGATATGCTGTATGGTGTGGTGTGTGGTGTACGGTGTGCAGCGCCTGCGTTTGTGGTGTGTTCTACACACATGTCATAACCCCCGTACACTACATATGCCTGTGAGCAGAGAGCACGGTGTGTTACACAAAGCAGTCCATGCCCATTGGTCCTTACCACCAAACCAACAGCTGTGATCGTTTGACTGGACTGTACACCTGTTGCTGCCGTAGCTGCTCCTGTTGACCATTGCGGTATGGTAGCATCACAACTCAGCACGTGGGGCATCAACGAATCAATTGGCAATGGACCAGGGGAGCACACCTTCAGATGATGACTGTGGCAGAGCACCAACATTCCACTTAAGCACTAGCCAAAGCTGGCTGCTTATCCTCGTCAGACTTCTTCAGCCACATGTAGGCCAAACCAAGGCCACCAAGCCAAGAGGCTGGGACTGCAACGCATTGGTATCCCACGTTCAAGTACATCAAACAAGCTCCCACACCACCCAAAAAGAAACCAAGTGTCAGAGGGATCAAGAATCCCAGCCGCCACGTGTCAGGGGCCTTGCTCCCGAACCGCAGCCAATTGGCCAAGGCAGTGCCAATGTCTGTTGCTGAGCCAGTGACGTGGGTGGTTCGGATAACTGCTCCAGACCATCGGGTTGTCATAGCGTTTTGCAGACCACAGGCGTAGGCATTCACCAGCATGGTGCAAGTTTGCCATGCTTTGTTGTAATACATGCTATAGCCGCACCACAAAGCAGCAGACTCAATCAACAGCAGAAGCCCATACCTGTGTCCAACATGAAGAAGCACAGGCCAAGCCCATCCCCCGCCCCTACAAATGACTTAGATCCACAAAAGCACATCAATCAAATACATGGTACCCGACCAGCCTCATTAACCCAAATCCCCCAAACAAAATGATTCATGATGCACTAGTGTGCTGCACCAGCCCCCCCCCCCCCCCCCCGCCGCCGCAGCTGTCTTATTAGTGTACTTCCGAATTACGGAGGACTGGTGCAAAATTTTTCAGGAAGGACATATAAACAGCGCAGACATAATTAGGAATTTCGTGGAAACAGTGTTACAATGTTTGCACAACAACTGGCGGAGAGACTTACATGAGGAACTGTTTATCATGGAACAAACATTACACCAATAAAATGATTTTGCAGGTGCATCAGGGTAGGAACTATGCAGGAACAGCGTAGAGATTTGTAGGAACTCAGTCCAAGGAACTACACTAATAAGACGGCTGTTCCCCCCCTCCGACACACACACACACACAGACACACAGAACTGTGGAGAGGAGATGTATCTTAAACCACACTTTCACCCACAATAATTCAGGAGGCCCTAAGGATGTGGAAGTTGGCACGGCGCATGCGCATTAGTGTCCGCCACTTGGTTGGGAAATACCCACACTCGCTGTACTCCGCAGGACTCGCACGGAGTCAATGTATTTGTACTGTGTGGCGCTAACTTCTTGTGTGGAGGGTCCCGTGGCCATGATGTCTTGTTGTCTTAGGGAGATCCATCTGGTGATGGATGACCACCAGTGTTGCCCCAGCCCTAGACCCCCTTCACACACAGCAGTAGTGATGCAGTAACGATTCATTTGTTTCTCGATACCGGAAGTGTCACGGAGGTATTGAATGGGTATGCCGGATGGTACTTCCAGTAACACAAACGGGGGGGGTTCAACGCAGGCAGATTTGCATGTTTGTGGCGAAAGCATGGCCACCGCAAAAAATGTCCGTGGCACCAGCACTGGCCAGATTTGGGATTATCCTAAAAAAACACTTGGATGATTTTGGTCATAACTTGCAGCATCCAAAAAAAAGCATACAGCAATATTAATGGATTAGGGCCCTTGAGCAGATGCACACAAAAATGGTGTCCTGAATTCCCCCCAAAAAAAAAATGTGCATGGTCTGGTTGGAAAACTGGTTGCATCATCGGATGTGCAAATCAAATCAGTTTCCCTGTTGACATGCATGAATGATCAAACAACATTCCCTTTCACAGGGGGCAAACAAAGAGCATTCAAAGAATGCAAGAACTATTTGAATCTTTTGTTGTGTACATCAATTTATTGGTCAAGGAGTGGTGTGCAGTTGACTTTGGTGCTATCTGCATCAGATTCGCCATGCAGAGAGTATCACCATCGCCTGAGTGCCCACAAGCATCTCCCCAAAATCACAGGAGAATGTCACTTGCACCCTTGCCCCCTGGACCTCTTGCAACAAATTCCCTGGCCAAGAGTCAAGCAGCGAATTCACACCTGTACCAACAGATGAAGGGGAGGGTTACTGACGAAGAATAATACCTGTGCAACCAAACAGTCTTTGGGGTGAGGTAAAAGGCCGTCAATGCAGTTTCTTTTCCGAGGGAGGGGGAGCATGACCACATACAGAACTCTTGGATTGGGGCCTAAAGATTGGGTGCCCCCATCATTCCTCTGTTCAGTGAGTTGTGTGTGGCCCACGCCTTGGAATGGTGGCAGGAGAAGGGCGTACACAATACACAGCAACAGAGAGCAACCCCATGTCCTTTGTGGCCCCAGGCAAAACAATGTTGCTTGACTGCGGACCCCAGGCGTGTGTGATATGGTCGCAATTTGAAGGGAAAGAGGGAACCAGCAAGGAAAAACAGGAAGAATGGTCAAGAGAAAGGGAGTTGCAAGCCCCACCCCAGAAATTGCCCTCACCCTCCCTCCCGCCCTGTTCTTCATGCCTTTTCTTTGTGACACGGGCAAAGCCAACAGTTCAGCACCTCCACTCCACCCTCCATACCTGTTGCCCAATTTCCAGGTTTCACCCCTGGCCAAAAATCCGGTGGTCATAGCACCTAACACAAAGCTGCCGAAAAGCTGAAGCCCAGCAATGAGGCATCCAGTCCCAGTTGCGGGGTCTCCAGTGACCAGAGCAATGGCCGCCTTGGTGGTGATCCCCGTCACGTGACTGGGGGTCTGTTCCAGAACACTCAGCAGAGTGGCAGCATTCACGAACCCTGCGACTGCTGCCAGACTGGTCCCAATGAAAGCGATGACCCTGTACTCAATACCTTTCAGATTGTTGCCAGCCATACCGACCCATGTCTCCCTCTCCTGCAAAGCAAACAACAGGCATTGACTACCTGACTACCTGACTGACATGAAAATGCCACCTGCCCTGGCAGCGCATGAAGTCAGATCATGTGGCTGCCCAAAAACCCCCAAAACAAACGACTGTTGTCCCTCATGGGGGATTTCTGACTGTGCACTGGTGTAAGCCCCGTGGTGCTGGAAAGCCTGTTGATTGATCCCGACACACTTCTGATGTTTTGCAGTTTTCAAACGGATTGAGGGATGGATTGGACTGTTGAGTTTGATCCTTTAAACATTCACAGTTCTGTCAGTGGAAATCCCACCCCCTTGCCCTGGAACATAACGCCTTATGTGTTTTCACAACATTGCAGCCTCTGCACAGTTCGGGCTTTGTCCTGATCGCATGGAATGCTGGGCAAAATAATTTCCATCATTACAGGTGACAGGAAGCCTAGGACCAGGGGAACCCTGATCAGCTCACCCCACCACCCCCCACCCAGCGAGAAACCCGGGCGTCTTGCACCACATAGGTTCACACAGGAGACCAGACCACACACAACACAGGCTGACGGTAGGGTGGGGTACCAATTAGCATCTGAGCGAAATTACGACCCTTCTGAAACATGCGATGGGTTTGATCTCTAGTGTTGGATCCAGATTCAGGTTCTGCGATGGTCTTGCAATGGAGTCTCATGTAGGTGGGCAGGTCAACCCACGCCCAACCTCAACATTCTGCCTTGAACATAAAGCAGACTTCCAAGTTCGCAACGTTGGGGGAACATCACTTCTCAACCCATGACGTCGCAACTCAGGACAGGCACCCAGGTGCCCATCTGTGAGCGTGAAAACAGTTTGGTGCCCGGGTTGTGATGGTGGCGCTGGAGGTGGACGTCTTCCACCCCATGTGTTGGCACTGTGGACCAGACCATACACGACACAAAGGCTGGTTGGTTATGGGGCAGTATAAGCAGTAACCAGTGCCATCTTTTGTGCAACCTGCTGGTTTTTGGAGGTCACTTGTGGAGGCGAGAGGGTGGGATGATAGCATCACTGAATCTTAAAGTTCAAGCTGAGCGACCTCTTTGACCATCTCAGCTAACGGCACCTTGTCACACTGCCAGTGTGCCGAATGCCTCCTTCACTTGATCTGTATCGAATGTTTTGGGGCAGCCATTAACTCAGGCTTCCCAGCCTGAGCTAACCAGGATGAGTGCTGCGGGACAAATGTGGATTTGTCCGTCAGTCATTCGCAGACTGTGAGATTTGGTGGTGCTATCCACCACTGAACCTTGGGGTCCGGGGCTGTTGGGGGGCTGCAAAAACCAGTTCTATTCTGCATCACGTGATGGACATTGCCAAATTCCTTTCCACCCTACTAGAGCAGCAGCTGGTGAACCTCATGGTTGACTCAGGAACTAAGGCAAGCTCAAACTAAGTGACCTTCTGCGTCAGAAGATAATCGCACAGCAATACAGCAAGCGTGAATGGAAAATGTACGAGTCAAAGCCCCTGCACAGCAACACATCCTGCAGTATATCCATGACTGTGCCAGATGGCCCAGCACCACCCGGCAGCTGTACTGCGTTGATCATCATGCAACCCAGTGGAATTTCCAACAGATGATCATTAATAATCCAAGAAAAAGGCCCGGAAATCAGGCTCCAGAACACGCCCACGCCCACCACACTCTCCCCCACCCCCCCTACCCCAACGTCTTGCCAGAATTGCCTGAAGGGTCTGCCAGAACGTTGTGCCTTCCTGGCAGCTCAGTACCTTGGCATCCCCCACCACCTTGACATGCTCGGGATGAAAGTCAGGCTAAGGGACAAGTCGCAATGGTGAAGGCTTCAGATACCCCTCCAGCAGTGGCTGCCATGTTCCACGTGTAGCGTGGCTTTTCAGCGAGCTTGGGGGTCTGCCCCCGCACCATCTGCAGCAACGCGGCACCGCCAGCCATCAGCAGTGCAGCTGCACCCATGAAGAGCTGTGCAGCAGGCGATGGACCTTTCACCTGAGGAAATACATCGCAGCAAAGGCCTCGAAGGGAGGACAGGATGGTGTATCCTAATGTTTTTGGACAGGACCATGACATGCACCAGGCCATCACCCACCACGACAGGGTCTCAACCACAGTGCTGGTAGGCATCACACATCACCGCATGGCAGGTCATAAACTGCACTGCTCGCAGGCATTCCGCAAATGTCTGCTCAGGTCGGGCTGATGGAAGAAGATGCACACAACGCAGGCAGTACAAACCTCTTGGGCTGCGACTGCAGGGGCAGGTGCCGCATCTGGGAGTCCCTCCAGATCTGTGAATGAAACACAGTAACGGACGCATACATCAAACCCAGTCCTGACACGGCTTCCCACCCAACTGCAATTGGGGTGAAGGGGGAAATAAATGTCGGGGGGGGGGGGGAGCCCCTTTTCAAACCCCCCGCCGACCGGTCCAATTCCAAGCGTCGCAGGCCCTTGTGCGGGAAAGATAAAGTTGTCCGTGCACGTGGAAAACGCCCGCACCGCGCCCCGGGCCCTGCGTTAAAACACTCACCACACACAAATCTTCATTATCTGGAAAGCGAAGGCTGCCAGCGCTGGCAGTGGTGTGGAGTGGCAACAGCAGCAGTTTCGAGGAGAGGGACAACTGTCCCACTGGCACCTTCCCCACGGTCTCGTGACAAAAAATGAAGTCATGTTTCCCTCACCAAAACTTG
Source organism: Eutreptiella sp. 'Long Island Sound 2002' (assembly GCA_964036045.1). NCBI lineage: Eukaryota > Euglenozoa > Euglenophyceae > Eutreptiales > Eutreptiaceae > Eutreptiella > Eutreptiella sp. 'Long Island Sound 2002'. The sequence continues at coordinate 92,835,954 of OZ038384.1, forward strand.
AACAACTGCGTACATCCAGAAATACCAACCAGCATACTTACTTACACATCATGGCAACCCCCCCCTTCTCCCTTACTACCCAGAGCTGCGCTCTTACACACCAGCACTCAAACACCCAGTTGCTGCCCTCGTGGGGGCGTTCAATGGCACGACCCGTATGCTGACACTTTCACTGACACAAGTGCAACCTGATGGCTGTGCCAGGTTCATGCTGGATGGCACATTTTGAAGCGGGGCCAGTCCCCTTGCTGGTGCCACAGAAGTGGTCCGCAGAGCACTCTGTGGGACAGCAACAGAGCTGTACAGACTTTGGGCTGGGCTGACAGAGTTGACGGAGTTGATGGTGGCAAAGCAAGTGAAGCCACTGCAGAGGGCAAGAGCAGCGCCGACCAGTATGGTCTTCTGAAGCCACATGAATGTGGAGGGCTGCTCGCTTCCCATGATTGGCATGGCTGAAGTGGCACGGGACATCACAAAAGGTACCTGGGGCGCAAATGATGGGCACCTAGTTGTAAACTACATACACAGGATATGTTCACTTACAGAACAAAGATACACATGCACCGCAACTTATGGTCGAGACAACCACTGCCTTCTACTAAACATCCTGCATCAACTTGACAAATCTGATGCTGTTGTGCCCAGCCATTCCCCAATCCCACTTCTTGTTGCATTGGCGAACCTTGCATCCATCAAAATTCTCGCAATGTATTTGTGCTCCCTCAGACAGGGACAAGGTGACGCGGTTGCTTATTGTAGAGACTATCTGCGGGCCAAAATAGCAAACCTCAACGGTGACGGCCATGTTGGCGTGGGTGTACAGGAATACACCCACAGCATACTCGTCAACAACGGCACTCCACTTGGAGAACAAATGCTACCTGGCACCAATGGTCGCCCTTCTGATCCGCATTAACCTGAACCTATATAGTCTGGAGACCATTTACTCCCCTCATGGTGTGGCAGCTGTGTTTCCATCGCAGTCACAGAAATGCCTCTCCATTCAAACTCCTAACCGTAGACTGCAGGGCCATGTGTGTCCTGGACTCCGCCCACACCAAAGATGGCACCAATGGTGGAGTACTGCTCTGGGCACCTTTTGATGTGTTCCTCATGGGAACTGCTGGATTATGCATGTATGCCTGGCCCCAGCTGCCCTCAGTGTTGCTCGAAGCACGCACCTTGTCAACTGCCCCCCCAATGTCCATGGAGAACGCATTGGGGAAGGCAATCAGGTGCTACACAGCAAAGTTTTAAATCATCCAGCGACCTATCTGTCAAACTCCCCCCCAAGCCCCCCTCCCAGGAAACCCCCACATTGGTGGTGAGTCCAACTTTAAATTGCCTGGAGGTTTCTGTAGGCTTCTGGGTGACTGCTAGTAATCTCTAGAGGCGCCCGATCCGTTGCATCAAAATGGTCATCTGCACTCTCCTAGAGTGCAAAGCCTTCTTCAAGGTCAACAAGCTCATTTTGACAATTTGCCATCAGAAGACGACACACAACCGTGATCCCCATCATCATTGTGCAACACACTAGGTAGATCAATAGTCATCGTATCTTTGTAGATCACAAGCACAGGTGTACACAGAGTGAGCCAAATACTCGCCCTTCAATAATTTGTCCATTTAGCCAGCCCACCAACCTCGATTTGAATATTCCCCAAGAAAAAAGCTCTTCGGGGCTGGACTGTTTACCAGGTCATGGTAGTCATCATGAAATGCAAAAAAAAAACCTTTGATGTCCGCCTTACCGAAAAAATGCCCACACCACCACGGAGAAGGCAACGAATCGCTCAGCAAACAGGTGTGGCCATTTGCTACGCTTGGGTAGCGCTAACGCTACCAGCAACCCTGGCACCATGCTGGTACAGAGCTCTGGCCCTTCAGAGGCACGTGCCCTCATAAAACGATGCTTCGCCATTACCCTGCACGGTTTCTCCACCCGGGGAGCGTGGGCGTGCAGCAGGAGAAGCCATGCTTTCAAATGTAGCTCATTGTGCCGAACAGGGTAAAGCTGCTTGTGCTTACGAGTAGTCATCTGGCTTCGGACCTGCGTCACACGGATGAAGCCTACCTGCACCCTTTCTCTCGTGGACTCGCTTGATCAGCTTTGTAGTTTCGATTGTGCTCACGCACCGTGCCAACCCGACCTATCCAGCGGTCTTCCTCTCAAATACCGTATGACCCCATCGGTACAATGGAAGTCAGATGACACACCGCCCGGCCCCAACCTCAGACCTTGCACAAGCCTCATTCCAAGTTCTGAAGCCCAAATACTCAGGCGCTGTGCCTTGATGCACCCCCGGAGGAAAGCTGTGCTATGGCACTAAGGCGCCGCTGACCAGCAGAACTCAACACCGAAAAGGAGGCTCGGCCGTGCCCTCAAAGACCATCAGTACATTTCTTTCGCATAAGTCGGATTGACGGGCGGCCTGTGGGTGGGACACCAGCAAACGAGCACCAAATAGCATGCAGCGCTGCTGCTGCCGCCATGATGCGACTGCCGCAACTCTTGCGCCCGCAATGAGTTCACAGAATTGGAAACGGGCAACCTCCGCCCCCCCCCCCGCACCTGGGCATTGGGTCCCTTTAATCGGTGCAGACCATTTACGGAACCCCCCCCCCCCCCGCAGGGCGTGTTGGTGGGCGGGGCTGCTCACCACCGCCAGCAAGGAAGATACTCCGCCGTGGACAGAGTGCCATCACTCTGGGCGAAGATATTACTGCAACGCGCTCGCCACAAATGGCGCAGAGCGCAGAAGATTTTACTGCAACTACCAGCAAGTCACACATTGGTGAGCTAGCACCCATAGCCTTGTGTGACATTCACGTTGCTGGTTGTGGTGAGCACCTCCCAGCCTGGGGTCTTCGTGATGACCGCATCCCGGGCACTGATCAGGCCGTCAGCGGAGGACGCCATGGGCAGAAATAGCATTCTGGATTCCCACCCACGCAGGGGGATGCCCGCGGCAGTGCAGATGCCTGCAGTAGTGCGGATGCCTGCTTGCGGTGCAGTCAGCAAAGTTTGCCGGGCTCGCTCGGCAGCGCGTCGGCAGCCCTCGGCCCCGCATGTGCGACGCGGACTGCACCCTGCACAGTCGCTGCGCTGGCCTGCGGTGCACGCCTGTCGCCGCCAAGGCCGGCGCCCCCAGCCGCAATCACGCCGCGGCCTCCGCTTTCTGCGGAAAGGTTTTTTTACGAGGCCAGACAGGGTCCCTCTGCTCAGAAGTGCTGCTTCTGCTCCTTGGCATCCCTCCCGTGGGCCAGGGGGGGGGCAGGGATGCATTAGAAGGGGAGGGACCCCAGCGGCAGTCGCAGAAGGGGCTAGACAGGTGGTCGGAGGAGGTTGCCAAAGCGGTTAGTGGCGGTTACTGTCGGTTACAAATGCCGTTGAAGCTGGCGCTTGGCGTCAGAGAAACGGTGGCTGGGCGTAGACTGAGCGCCCTGCAGGGGGTGGTGGGAGGGGTCTCGGCCCCCGGCGGCCTTCCGAGGGGACCACCTCCGATGCGGGGGGGGCGGAAGGGACAGGGAGGGGGACTGGTGCGCAGAGGGGTACGGCCCGGACGATTCCACAGGCCCCTGCCCGCGGTGTGCCCACCCAGGGCCCGATTCCCGCGGGGTGGTGACCGGTTGCGCGACGGCCCAGCAGTCCGGTGGCGCAGCGCACTGGCCTTCGCTTTCTGTCCCTCGCGGCCTCCGGATTCCTTTGTTTGAAACGTCGCCCAAGGACGCAAGAGGGAGGCATCCGGGAGTCGACACGCCATCAACAACTTGTTTGGCAAAAAAGGCTTTCAAAACGCACACTTTGATGGTGCGCGATCACAGCAAATGGAAACAAGGGATCCAGAAACCGGTCTGAGAAACAGCAATGGCGCACAGGGGGGTAGGCAATGGGAGGGGGTGGGGGGGGGGGGGGTCATGGGGTGATGGGGGACTAAACCCTCGCCGCCCCTTCGGATTGCTGCGCAGCGACTGAGACTCGGAAAGCAGAAGCGATTGAGGGACTCAAAAGACAAAAAGAGAGCTTCATCCGGGGTGTGATGTATCTCTTGTATGGGAGCATGCATTTGAGATGTGATGCATCCTTGCCCTGATGCACCCTGCATGGACTGGCGGTTGCATGCACGAGTGCTGCCACCAAGCAAATACTATGTGCTTACCACAGCCATGAATACGATGTGTAGAAAGCGGGGAAGAGAGTGGGTAAGAGTGCGAATGGACCCTCCGGCAGATTTACCCCGTTTAACATGGCCATTCACCAAGAGCTGAATGGAATCGATTCACTCGGAGGCACATAACTCGCATGCATGCTCACTGTACTGCTCGCCCCCCCCCCAGGGGGTGCCGTAATAAAATAAAATAAAAAACTCAGAGTGTCCAATACGCCCTACAATGGCGGCTGGTGGGTAACGATGGCGGTTGGTGGGTAACCGATGGCGGTTGGTGGGTAACCGATGGCGGTTGGAGGGTAACCGCTGGGGGTAACATGCAAACATACACCAGACCAAAAAAAAAAGCCAAACACAATCCTGGGGGTAACATGCAGAACCAAAAAAGACCAAAAAAGCGAAGCCAAAAATATTGCACGAACTGGGAATTGAACCTGGGGCTCAGGATGAGCGTCTAGTACAACTACCAACTGAGGTACCTCAGAATCTGGTTTGTGTCCACCATCAGAGAGAGGATGCCATAGTTATTAAAAAAAAAAGAGTGAGTGTCCTTATGGCACCCCCTGCCCCCCCCCCTCCCTGAGTATTCGTTGCGCGGCGCACAGGCACGATCCTGTTGCGCAGCACAGTGGCGCAGCGCTGATGCGCTGCCCAGGAGCAGACCCATCGCGCTGTTGTGGGGCAGACTCAGACGTACCCAAGCTGACCTCAGCGCCGTCCACAGTCAGCTCGGCTACGCTCAGACCAAATCAGCGATCGACCCACCGCCTCGTTGTCGCGGAGGGCAGTCAGGGAGAATAGGGACCCCCCTTCAGGTGAGACATCCGCCAAGAAGGGGGTGTACGCGGCCCGTCCGAGAACAGTGCTGACTGCACACGTCGCGGGTTCCGCGTGAAATCCGATGTCTCAGTTGCGCGCACCAGCGCCCAAGGGCACCCAATCGTCACAGGCCAAGAGACCTCCGTCACAGTCCAGTACGCGGTCAGGGCCGCCTTCACAACCCCTCAAATTGTCTCCCCCGTCTTCCTGCCCGAAACGACACCCGAATCAGAGGCGCTGCCCTGACCAGGCCCTTGACGAATTTGTGGAATTTGCGTCGCGGTGTAGCGGGTACGCGGGGTGCTGTGCTACACCGCGGAACAGAGCAGGTCCGGCGCCCCGTTCCGCCTGTCCTTACGGCGGGTTATGTCGGTGTGTTCTACTGCTGAAGGGAAAGAAGAAGAAAATAGCACGTGGCAGAACCAAAACCAATCGGCCTTTGTGTGGTCGGTGGTCCACGGATCGCTGATCTGCGCCCCTGGAGAAGGCCTGTGTTATTGTCCGTGTGCACAAGGGGCGATCAGCACAATGCGCACCCCCCCCCTCCCAGCCCCTAGCCCCCAAACTTTCAAAAGAATTTGTGGTTCGCCCGTTGCCTCCCGCACGCACCCTTGGGTCGAAGTTTCAAACAAACAAACAAACCCAAGACGCGTTCATGGATCACATGTTTCCTTCCGCGTACACGTCACACCGCATCACGAGGTGCACTTGGTTTGTTCGATGGCAGGGTCTGCTCAACAACAGTTGCGTGGGCAGCGGTTGCCTGGTGCTGATGAAGATTGGTCCCCGGGGACAACACGCGGATTGGTGGTCTGCCCATCCGCGAATTACTCAGGGACATGGGCGCTGGGGGGCGGGGGTGCGCTCCAATCCGTTTTCCAAATTCAAATACATGTCTAGGGAGGAGGTTGGTGAGCACCGATTGCCCACCGTCCGAGAACAGTGCGGACTGCACGCGCGTACAGCCGCGGGTTCCGCGTGAAATCCGATGTCTCAGTTGCGCGCACCGGTGCCCAAGGGCACCCAATCGTCACAGGCCAAGAGACCTCCGTCACAGTCCAGTACGCGGTCAGGGCCGCCTTCACAACCCCTCAAATTGTCTCCCCCGTCTTCCTGCCCGAAACGACACCCGAATCAGAGGCGCTGCCCTGACCATCTGGAGGGACACACTGATCCTCAGACCCTCTTCTTGCGGATCACAATGATGTTCGAGTTGTGCTTGACGTGGTCCTGGACCCACGCCGGTCCCACCATCTGCACCCAAGCTCTCCAGTTGCGGTGCCCCACGTGTGCGTCCACATAAAACGCCTCGTTCGCCGCGAAAAGGTCACGCGTCCTCTGCTCGAGCTTCTCGGGATGGCGCAGGAACCGCAGCCCCCCTTTCAGGACATCCACGTCCTCAATGAAGTACAGTCCGCCGGGCTTGAGGTAGGGCCACCACACGTGCAGGAGGTCCTGCTGCATTCCAGGGGAATGCGCCCCCACGTCCTCAACAATGATGTCCATGCTCTCTTCGATGAACCCGGCCGGAGGCTGGAGGGGGTTGGAAGACGGTGGGAGAGGGTGGCAGAGGGTTGGGAGACGGTGGGAGAGCGTTGGGAGAGGGTGGGAGAGCGTTGGGAGAGGGTGGGAGAGCGTTGGGAGACGGTGGGAGAGGGTTGGGAGAGAGTGGAAAAGGGGTGGGAGAGGGTGGGAAAGGGTTGGGAGAGGGTGGGAGAGGGTCGGGAGACGGAGAGGGGAAAGAAAGAGAAAAGAAAAGAAGAAGAAAATAGCACGTGGCACAACCAAAACCAATCGGCCTTTGTGTGGTCGGTGGTCCGCGGATCGCTGATCTGCGCCCCTGGAGAAGGCCTGTGTTATTGTCCGTGTGCACAAGGGGCGATCAGCACAATGCGCCCCCCCCCCCCCCAGCCCCTAGCCCCCAAACTTTCAAAAGAATTTGTGGTTCGCCCGTTGCCTCCCGCACGCACCCTTGGGTCGAAGTTTCAAACAAACAAACAAACCCAAGACGCGTTCATGGATCACATGTTTCCTTCCGCGTACACGTCACACCGCATCACGAGGTGCACTTGGTTTGTTCGATGGCAGGGTCTGCTCAACAACAGTTGCGTGGGCAGCGGTTGCCTGGTGCTGATGATGATTGGTCCCCGGGGACAACACGCGGATTGGTGGTCTGCCCATCCGCGAATCACTCACCGAAGGCAACTAGTGATCAACAACCCATTCTTGCAAAAACAAGTGATCCGACCCAAATTCCAAAAATTCTTCTTCAATATAATACAATACCATACAATTGCTCAAGTGCAAAAAAAATGGGTGTTGCAAAACAACCGCACTAAAGCCTGCTTGACGTGATCCGCAACTGATCCAACGTGGCCCGCGGCTCAATACCACTGAGCTCCCCCCCCTCCTCCCTCACGTTCTGGGTCAGTCCAATCAGGATCCGCAGCGGCAAAAATCACCACACACTCCGCATGGCACATTTTCCCAAGAATACACCATCCAGAGTAATAAACAGAGCGTGAGACAACCTGCAGAATTCAACCTTCACCATTCAAAACCTCCTTGAATTAAAGAATAGCGCAGAGCACAACTTGGCCCAACCTGGCGCTGCATAGCACACAACAAGTATCCGATTGGGGTCCAAGAACTACCGATCATCTCCCCGTCCACCGTCCAGCCATCAAGTTACCCCCCATTGCCGTGCCTAACCTCTTTACCCCACAACCGCGGTCGGCCTTGGGCCGTTGGTTAGTGGCGTGCTAGTTGGCACAAAAAGGGCGACCCGGTTTCCTCAAGAAAAGCCATATGAGCAAATGCATGGGTGAAGAGGGAACCAGTTTCTTTGGATCCATGGCATCCATTTTGAACATAACGACTCGGTCCATAAGCGGCACAAGAGCTCGGAGGTTGGCGACGATTGAAATATCCACCCCGTAGATTTTGGCTGCGCAGAAGTATTCATTCCACACAGCCAACGACCACCCTTGGGCAACGCCCGTCTCTGTAACATTGCGAACGCGGTCGCGGATGGGGTCTAGAATGATGCTGTACAGATCCGAGTACTTGTGGTCATCTTTGGACTTGTCCGTCGGATATTTAAACATCAAATGCTCAAGGTCGTCAAGGGGTTGATCACATGTAGGCGGAGGTTGCTTGGGCTTGCGATACGCAGGCAGCACGATTTGCGGCTTGCCCCCTTTCTTCTTGGTCATAGGCTTGTTAGCTTTGCCGTAATGTGTACTGACGCGGTGTGAGGAGCTCCTTTTCTTGATGACAAGCACATGTGTGCTGGTGCGTTGTTCAGACTGCGGGCGCAATACGAGAATGGGAGGAGATCGCGGAGGATCAAGGGATGACGAGACCGGCGAAAGAATGTGGATGAGATGTGTGGAGCATGAGGTGGGAAAAGATCGCGGGACTTGGACACACATCACTTAACGCAAACGACGCCACTCAGAAAGCCCCCCCCTCCCCCTGGGGTAGGGTTGATGGACCACCAAGCCATTGCCCCTGCACCTTCAATGGGGCGTATCTTGTGCGTGGCAAGTAAGACTGTATCGTCGAGGCACTTGGACGCAACCAGCTCCACTGCCACTTGTGTTTCATCGGCCATCACAACAAGACGATTTTGTCGCTTAAAAAAAAGGAAATCAATAATAGCTGGTTCGTTGTGTGTGGCTTGTTTCATCGGGTTTGCAAAAAGGTCGCAACACGTTCTAGGACCGAGATGGCTCACTGCCATTCGCCTCCCATTCATTTTGTTGTGTGTCGATGCGCGTTGTCATTCAGTGACATCATGACATCATTCCATTGCCTCATGCGGGATGAAATGGTGAAACATTGAACCATGAAATCTGATGAAAAATGATGAAAAAATAAAGATGAAACTTCCCCCCAACGGGGCGTGCAAACCACAAAACTGATGAACATCTCGATTTAATGTCTGTCATTTTTTACTTCCTAGGCCAATTCATTGATGGAAACTTCTTACACAGCGCGTATTTCGATGGGGTTGCGCAAGATTTGTGCTTTCACATCATGTACCTCCATTGGAGATGTGCGGGCATGACGAGTGGCTATGGTGTGTTTGCGTCAGCCACCATCCCTTCGCAATGAGTCGACGGTCGGCGTGGTTGTGCTCCACAAACAACCCATCGATCCAACTCAATTTGAATGTCGCCCCCCGCTCCGCCCGCCCGTAGTTAAACGTGGGGAATTGCAGGGAATATATGTGGGAATTGTGTATATGTATGCGTGGGGAATTGCGCATGGAGAAACGAATCGTGCATGCTCACCCACCTCGGAACACACCCTGGATTGTCCTAGTGAGGTGTCAGCGAAGAACACGGCATTTGCCGTGAGGAGAGATTGCGTTTCGGGTTGCAGAGCTTGTGGTGCGGTTTGGAAAGCAAGGCCCCCGTGGGACGGATCTAGTGACTCCATGATGTAATATCCATCATTCTTCAACAATGGCCACCACTGATGCAACGTTTGCTCTCGCTCTTGTCGTGAATTCTGGCCCAAACCATCAACGACGACATCAATTGTACCACTCGTAGGTGCGAAATCAGTTGCATTTGCTGTTTGCACGACGGCGTGACAAAAGTATGCACGCCATGCCCCGAGTGCGTCGTCTGTAGCACCCAATAACGTCACGTTCCGCAACGTGGACCGTTGGTCATCAAAGAGGACCGAATACAGATGCGAGTTCGGATGACCACTTTCACCCATCAACTTCTCGAGCGAATCGGAGCATGACGGCGGGTCTTGTGTGTGGATGGGATCTACGGTGGGTTTGGCCCATGACCAAAGCCCATGGGCTTCAGGGGGCAAAAAAGTAAAAGCTAGGGCTACTACGAGCAGCCCTGGCATCATGGTCTTCTGAGAACGACAACGTGCGGTTTCTTCAAGGATTTGATTTCCAATATTTCACTAGTGCATGTATCCACGATATTGATTGTCGCATAGCAATGGAAATGTACCCGAAAAGGCCTCGAGCTCTTGAGACCATGGTGATCGCGCGTATGGAGGGTTTCTCATCTACCAAGTCGTAGCTCAGCCTGTAATGTCACGGGGAGCGAGCCCCCCCAAGAAGTGGACGAAGCCTGGCATGAAAGTGTATCCCTTTGAGAGGGGTCCTACCGTTTCAAAAACGCACGGCACGGGAGTGTGGAGCTGGAGTCTGGAACTACTTTGGGGCGCTTGCCCCGTGCGTTTTTGAGCCGATATCTTGGAGAACCGATGGCCCACTTTTGGGGTGTCGGAGACCAGTTGTGGGCTGAAAAATTGACCTTGTGCCCGCATGGGTGCTATTACACATTCTTCCGTTCCGGCGGAAGGGTTAGGTACTTGAAAAGGAGCTAATGCTCTATTCGATGCCTTGTTAGGGCGCTTGAGGGACCAAGAGTTGGTGGAAGGTGACCCATCTAACCTTAAGAAACACGTGCTTTGAAGCGGAAGTCGCCAACTCTCGACAATATCTTGCGGCTTGATGGGAACAAGGAGCCACTTGTCGTGTGTGAAAGATTTGTTCATGCATGTGCTTTTGTGCTCAATTGAAAGGGTTTTGGGCTTCCCCTTGATCCAAAGCCTTTCCCACATGTTCCGAAAGCACCTAACCTTGAGCATAACCGATGAGGAAGACACACTCCAATCCACAACCCGGTGGGGGGAAACAGTATTCTCATACATGCGCATACTCTGTCGCCCCCGACTGTAGACCTACCAGCAAAATACCATTTATAAGACCCGCCCCTTTTTGGGGCCCCTCCTCGGCAAAGACAGATTTAAGACCCACTTCAAAACGACCTCTGTATAAGACCCACCAGGGAAAATTTTGCGGAGCACAAGGAAATGAAGCAAAATTGTCCTCAACCTCACCCCCAACCCCGGAAAACGACAAAAAAGATTCATTGGATGCTTTGAGTGATGGGATGGTGTCATGTGACTTGCCAAGTTGGCCTCAAATGCTTGCGAGACAAGAGTATCACACATCAATACACCACATGCTGTGGGGGCATATCAAATAGGAGCGAAGCGAACGGGCCGAGATTTCAATGGATGAATAAATATCGAGAGGCATCACATTTAGAGTGCCGCAACCCAAGACGGATTGTCCGCGACAAAGAGCGATCTCGCTCGCGTTCTTCGAAAGCCTCCACCAACTCTCGACAACTTGTCAAGTGTTCAAGAGGCTCCCAAGAATCATCGTCTTCACTATAGCCCCTACAACGAACCAAATACAATGCTTGGCCACGATGAACCTTCTTCGAAACAATCCGCTGTGCTCCGTATCAAAGAAGTGTAAGACCCACTTCAAAAAGACCACTATATAAGACCCACCCGACATGGCTCAGGGGAGAAAATTATAAGACTCGGGTCTACAATCGGGGGGGACGGAGTAGTGTTTGAGAGGCAACAAAAAACCAGGAACCTCATCATTGCATCGCTTGTGGTGGCTGAAAGTAGGTCGTTCCGAAAAGATGTCACTCCTAACCCCATGGGAACACATGATGCCCACAAGCTCGCAAGCATTTCGATAACCCTAACACGGTTTCATAGTTTGTTGGAAGAAGGGAAAGAGACCGAGAGAATCAGAAGCGGGGATCTTGCTCCCAGCTAGAACCACGGCTTGGGAAAATTCCGGTTCGCTTGCCCAGAAGTGGTACCGAGGTGATGACTCCCGTAAGGAAAAGAAGCTCAAATTCAGTGGAGAAAGTGGAAGTCAACCGCAAAGCAAATAGAATCATTGGGTCACTTAAGCACTCACGGGCTTCAACATCCGTGTGTCTATGAAGAATGCTGTTGATAACATCTAGAGACGCAACAAACATACAATGTCTTGCTATTGGCTTCAACCATTGTTTGTTTGCAAGGCAAGTGTGGATGCTTCTGTACGGAGATTGGTTTGAGGATTTACATTTTGGTTCGGTCTACTGGTGCATTTAATTTGCACAGTCCGATACGGGACCCTCCGCTTGCAAATGTGCCAATCAGTACAGCATCTGTTTTGCATCAGTGTTAGCACCAGTCACGGCGTATGAGTTGCTATTTCCACTAGCAAACGAGATGGCGGAAGAGGAGGAAACAAGGCGGGGCAACAAGCTGGTTCTGAACTCTTGCTGCTTGCTGCCAAGCCTCTCCGAATGCATGCTCATTCTTCATGCCATGAAGCGACAAACGCACGCGACACGACGGGGTCGGTTTGCCTCTGAAAAGAAAAAATTGATCTTCAAAAACGTCAACATAAACACCCAGAACGATGAAGCATTGAAAATCTGACAAATTGGACACTCAGTGTGTCACATCCAGTTCAGCTGAAACGTCCAGTCGATATTCGGCGGCCGCTTCTCAGGATCGGGTTCTGCTGTTCAAGATACAGAAATGCTACCCACGACAAGTTGCGAGAAAGCAAAGTCGTATCCTGTGTCGCAAAAGTGGGGAAAATTTTTTTCAAGCCGCAGGTGGGTTTTGGGGGGGGTCCATTTCTTGAATCTACCAGCTCCCCATTGCCGTAGGTGCTAATGCTTTGTTAAAACGGACATGGATAGCAGGCCGGAACCTACGCCACCACCACCGCCTGGACCGCCCCCTGGGCCACCTCCTGGACCACCCCCGGGACCACCCGGTGGAAAGGGTGGAAAGATGCCAGAATTCGGACGTGGGTTCGATTTAGCGACCAACCAGCGCCAACTTGCAGGACATTTTCGACAGTTCACTCCGATATCGAATCCTTACGCATACCTGACGAACCCTGGGCAGTATGACAAGAACATCGGTGATGTGTTGTCTGCGGGCATCGAGGTAACCCCGAAAGGCATAAGCATACCCCGCAAAGGTAACCGAAGACCGAACACGTTTGAAGAGACCGGCCCGCGTGGCATGCAAGGTGGCGCCAGTACACTGTGGATTCCTCCAGGCGTCGATCCTTCGTTGGTGAATTCTGCACCTCAACCAAACCAGCCTTTCGGTCCGACTGGCGCTGGTGGACCAGCTGGACGGAAGGGGTTTTCTCAATCTCCTCTCTGGATACCTCCACAGGCGCCTAACCAACAACCTGCCCAGCCTGCACCCTTGCCAGGGCAGCCGATGCAGGGCCAGCAGCAAATGCCACCGCCCTTGCAAAATCCGCTTCAAGCGCATCAGCTGCAAATACAACAACACCTGCAAGCACAGGCGCAGTTGCAGGCCAGGCAGGCCCAGGTCCCGGCAGTGCCCAATAATCCTCAAATTCTCCAGTTTCTGAACGCACAAAAAGCTGCTCAGCAAGGAGCACAGCAGCAACTGCAACAACAGCAACAGCAACTGCAGATGCAGCTGCAGCTGCAGCAGCAGCAGCAACGGCAGCAGCAGCAGCAGCAGCAGCAGCAGCAGCAGGCGCAACAGCACAGGGTTTCGAATCCATATCAGATACAGCCGTCTCAATATCAAGCACAAAACCAGACACCAGGCCAACAACCACAACAGTTGCCTCATCCCAACCCTCAAATGCAGTTGCTACAGATGTTCCAAGCGCAGGGACAGATGCAGCAGGGCCAGCAACAGGCCACAGAGCCCGCTCCCGAGAGCGCACAGCCGCAGAAACCAGCAGTGTTGCAACAGTTAATGCTCCAGCAGCAGCAGCCGGCTCAGCCACCTCAACAAACGCCAGCTTTGCCAGCACAACCAGAGCCCCAGCCCCAGCCCCAGCCCCAGCCCCAGCCCGAGACGCAGCCAGAAACCCGGAAAGGAGAATCGGAGCATGCAGATAAAGAAGGAAAGGAAGAACAACAGGAATTTGACATTTGGGAAAAGTTACAAATGCTGCAACAACAGCAAGAGTCTGCAGGCAGGTAGTCTGCGTGCCGAAGACGTTCCACTGACTGCAACCACAGCCCTGTGTTTTGTTCGAGTTGCGCTTGCTTTTCGGTCACCCATTTGCAATGCACCCCCGTCAGACTTTTCTCGACGCAGCACCTTTTTTGCACCCCTTTAGTTTCTATGTTGAAGCTTATCCCTTAAAGCCGCCCTGTCCTTTTGCTCCCACGTCAGCAGTCACAGCCACCCCCCCCCCCCGTTTGTTAGCGCATACACGAAGCGAAGAACTGGTTCCCTCTTTGCTGCTGTTTTACAGGGTAAGGACAGTCACTTCGCACCCTAATGATATCCGGCCAAGCATCACAAAGCGACGGCAGCAGTCCCATTCAAGCGAGGCTCCTGGACGACCCGCCGCAGGCAGTTCCCGTCCTGCCCAGGTTGCGTGTGTGTGTGTGTGTGTGTGTGTGTGTGCGTGCGTGCGTGCGTGTGTGTGCGCGCGCGTGTGTGTGTGAGCGGCTAGGTGCGTGTGTCCCGCGCGCTGCAGGTGGGTCGTTGTATGGGTGGGCGGGGGAAGGGGAATTTCGAGAAATGCAACTATAGGGGGGGACTGCGTGAAGCCGATTTCTGCTGGGTGGCATTTTCCCTGCACTGTTGCTGTGGTTTCACATGTAACCCTTGCGATTCCGCCGTACTGCGTGCACGTATAATTGTATGGATGACGTGACGGTGGCATTCAGGCTGAGGTGCACAATCTTCTGGCACCCGCAAACAGTAAAACATAAAAGCATAAAGAAAGTTTGTGTTTGTGTTTCGTTGGATCTTCTTGTTTTTCGTCGTTTTCTGCGTTGCGCTGCAAATATCCAAAATATTGAGTCCTATTGTTGTCAACGTGATGCACCAGGCCAGCATTGCTCGTTCAAAACTTGCCAAGCACTGCAGTCAATATGTAAAGTGATGCTGGTTGATGACCGTCTCCGCTTGTCACAACCACAGAGCGCCGACACACGCCCAGAGCCTCGGCGGACCTCCCCTGGTCGGAGCGGGATGCAGTGGCAGAGCTCCGAGAAGTCCCAACACCGCAATCGAGACCGCGAGCCATCAGGACCTGATGGGAAGGATGGCTACCGAGAAGTGGAGCAAGATTGGGACTGGGGGGCAGGACGTGACTGGCAAAGGGACAGGGAAAGGGACCGTGACTGGGAAAGGGATTGGGACAGAGACTGGGAGCGAGATTGGAACCGAGACTGGGAACGGGATTGGGAGAGGGACCGCGACAGAGAGGGCAAGGGCAAGGGGAAGGGCAAAGGAAAGGGCAAAGGTGACAGGGACCGGGAAAGGGACACGAGGGATTTTGGGAAGGGCAAGGGTAAGGGCAAGGGCAAGGGGGATCCAGATTGGGAGGATGGACCCAGAGGTAAAGGCAAGGGCAAGGGCAAGGGGGATCCAGATTGGGAGGATGGACCCAGAGGTAAAGGCAAGGGCAAGGGCAAGGGGGATTCAGATTGGGAGGATGGACCCAGAGGCAAAGGGAAGGGCAAGGGGGATCCAGATTGGGAGGATGGACCCAGGGGTAAGGGGAAGGGCAAGGGCAAAGGTCGGGATTACGACGATGATTGGTATCCGTACGACAGAAGAGCCGATCGAGATGAGCGCGACTGGGACCGAAGAGGTGAGAGAGACAGGGGCTGGGGCGAGGGCCCCTGGGGCAGAGATGCACACGATCGACATGGGGAACGTGACACACGCTACCGACAGCCTAAGGATTGGAAAGAGAAAGAGAGGGACGATCATTTCCGCTCCAGGTCTTTTTCATTTGCCCGTGTGTTCAGTTCAGTGCAATGCACAAATTCCATTTATTGATGTCGCGCGCCAATAGATACTGAGTGCGTGCTGTCAGAATTGCAGATAGTGCACCTTGCACCTTGCACTTTACCGACAGCACGTGATTAGGTGTGAAGGTGTTGCAACAACCAGTCTCACAATCCCACGAACAGAAGCAGCCCGTCAACGTCCCTTCTGGTTTGCAGCACAACGGAAATGTCAAACCCCGGTCTGCCATTCATGGTTGTACACTTTCCGATGCCCACGAAACTGCAGGATCATTGGCATGCTTGCTGCATAACCGCCATCAGACGACACGTAGGTTTCGTTCGTTGCATGCGGGTGCATCGCGATTGAAACCAGTTGCCGTCCCTGTATTGTAGAGATGACAGGGGCCACAAGGGAGGCCCTGGATGGGAACGGGATCGGGACCGACACCGTGACCAAGAGCGGACGCGCCGCCGCCCACCGTCCGACGACGAGTGGGAGGATATTGAAGACGAGCACGAATCTGGGGGGAAAGGCTGGGGTTACCGTTCAGCCCCTGCTGGAGGCCGGAGCAGACAGTGGGTCAAAGCAGGTTGATGCCAGTGTTTGCTTCGTCATGGCAAGGCTCCGAAATGAAAACGCATTGGATTTGCCTTCCCCCCCCCCCCCTCTTCTGCTTGCTCTTCTGATTCTTCACATGTCCGTTTTTCATTCCATTTTTGATCTCTCAATCAAATTTAAGTCTCTTTCCGTTTAGGACCACTCAGTGCAAATAAGAACACGGACGTATTGGTGTTCCGAAATCAGAACACACAGCCCATCCAGACCTCCTTGTGAACACAACAAAAAGTGGGGAAGAAAGCAATTCATGCCCAATCTTGTGTGCTCTCCTCCAGTCTCCTCCATTGGATTTCAAGACAGGTGTTACAGACCCTTGCTTGGGGGCTACTTTGCGTTTAGGTGTGGCAGCCGCATGAATCTCCGAGCATGTCCTGGAAACTTGACTGGGCCATTTGTTGGAAGATGCAGGGGGGCTGAGGCACCAAATAAGCGCGCAAAAGCAAAAACATCGGCATATTTGTGTGCGGGGTCAAGATCACATCAGGCCCTGATGTTCTTTTTTTGTCTGTTTCTGAGTGTTGCTGAACCTATCATTTTTTGGCCTGATGTAAAATAATTTGCCCCAGATTTGGTAATGATGCCAATGGCATGGGAAATAGTGATAGATGACAGAAGTTGGTGAACTTTGTTGTAACCAGCTGATGGTCAGCCACCCATGTATTCCAAAAGCTCCTGAAAGGTAGGTAGTTGGCTGGTGTATTGCCCCAGGTGAGGGACAGGAGGTTCAACAAGAGAGCAGTGAAATTGTGAGGAAGGTGTCAACAAGTCATCAGAACGTAAGGGCAAGAAAGATGCTCTGAGACAGATGTTTGTTCAACATGACAACTTGCGGAGTTTTCTTGTTTTGGGCCAGGAGGCACTGTGTTTTCTGGCAAAGAGAAATAATAGTAATCTGAATCATGAATTAGCCTTGGAAACAAAAAAAGCAAAGAACATTTATCACCTAAAACAACAGGTTGAGGAATTCATTTTCGTTAAAAGAGCTCACAAGGTCGATGAAATGAGATGCGGTGAGAATGATGTTATGGGGCGATAGATTTAACAGCAGAAGTATCCCATCTTCACCCAAGCACAATGCAGTAAGAAGGATAATTTACCAGCGGAAATGCAGGTTTCAAGTGCAAGAACAGTGCTCGCAACACCTGCTCCCCCCGTTCGCCATGAGCCTGCAGAGGCATGGGAAATGACAAGAGGCCAATAGGCACTGCCAGAGGGTAATGCATGCCGGTGAAGCTGAATTTATGCTCAGTATTCTCCCATGTTGCCTCCCCTCAGGTACGAGCTCTTATGCTCAACGCCAGCAGTCAGACAGGAAGAGCGACCGCCAGCGGGATGCACATGATGACGAAGACGAGGGAAGGGACGACGACACGCGCAAAGGCGAGCGTGGCAGAAACAAGCCTATGTCAGCTGCTGAGCCTAGTTCCGAGGGGCGGAAGGGCCGTGGGACCGCTGGTGTGCGTGTGGCGAAGCCGGCCGTAGCAGCCACACGGCGGACTGTGGCACGCCGACTGAATATGAAGGCCACAAGCAAGGATGATGATTACGCCGAGGAGTCAGAGGTGTATCCACGTCTGCAGGATCATCTGACCTGCACACCTGCTTGTTTGGGTTCTGCTGCTTTGTATTTTCCCCATTTTAGACCCTGAATTAAGGTTGTTGCGCTGTGCCCATACTCCTGTACAATGCCATTTCCGACGCCAACATTTTTTGGAGCATCTCATGTCTGTCTGAACTTGAACCAGCATCCCTTCCCACTGCGCCAGGATTTTGATATAATTTTGCCCGACAGGGGGCTCCCCCCAGACCCCCTTCCCCTCCCCCTTTCCATTACACCTCTGACTTTTCCCAGCGGCAAGGCGGCCCCAGCCGGGAGGGAGTCCGGGGTAATGTCCGGGCAGGCCAGGGCGAGGAGGGTTTCTTCCGCGGCCGTGGTCCAGAAGGCCCAGGCCCGGTCTACATCCCCCGTGGATAGGGCCGCTTGCCAGCCGGCCTCCAGGGGTTCCAGTAGGCGCTGCGTAAGGAGGAGCCGTGCATGTTCCTCCCGCGGGGCCAGCGCAACTGGCTTGGGGCGGACTAATTTCACCACCCGCTGAGATGAGCCCTTCAGGTGCAGGTCGAAACGCACCGGGGTGTGGCCAGGGATGGCCCCGCGCGGTAGCAGCTCTGCTGCATGGAGCAGCGCCGCCAGCCGCGTGTCGACCAGCAGCCCGTCTATGTACGAGGGGCGCGTGCCCTCCGGGCCCTGGTACGAGCAGAGAGGGTCCCGCCTGAAGGCGGACGCCAGTTCAAGGTCCGCGTCCACCAGCCGGCGGACCAGGAGGGACACCAGGACAGACGGGGGGGCCTGCAGCACGTAGTTGAGGTCAAAGTTGAAGTCCCCCCCCACCAGCTTGGGGGCTGCCCCGTGGCGCGCCACGTACTGTGTGGCCTGGTCCCAGAAGACCCGGTTGAGGGCCGGCTGGGAGGAGACGCCGTAAGCCGCTTGGGCATGCAAGGAATCCGCTCCCCGCCCGCTGGTGGTGGGTGTGCCACCACCCATTGCAGGCCCCGGCGAGGAGGTCCTGGAGGCGCAGGACCCCAGGGCACAACCCCTCGAGGGGGGCAAGGGCACAGATGGTGCTGGGGGGTGGGGGGTGGGGGGTGGGGAACACCTGGGCGGCCTGGCCGTACCTGACAGCAGGGCGAGGCCATGGTGCCGTCGCCGGTCCCAGGGGAGTGGCAGGGCCGGGCCTACGTGCCCGCGCCCTCGCCCTCGCCCTCGTCCTCACGGTCCCCATACCATGGGCAAAAAAGGCTGGCGGCAGGTCGCAGGGGGGCCAAGACAGGTCGCAGGAGGGCCAGGGCAGTGATCGGGGGGGGGGGGGGGGGGAGGTGGCAGTGGGCGTTTTCTTGCCGCCTCGGGTTCCATCCCAGCTAGTCCCTGGTCAGTCGGCGCGCCTTGTTGGCCCGGTTCTCGGCCGCCGTCCGTCCCGGCGGGGTGGGGGGGGGTCCCCTGACACGCCCCTGGCTGCGCCCCGCGCCAGGGACAGCCGCAGCGCCGCGGCGGCTAGGTCCCATGCCATCCCGCCACCGCCCCACACCGGAGTGGGGCCCCTGCCACCGAGAGGGGCCCAGGGCCATCACCTCGCCGCGGGGCGCCCTCTTAGGCTGTGGGCGTATGGGCACCCTTCTGCCGCATTGAGGGTCCGGTTCCCGAGCCCATCCCAAGGGGAAGCCCACCAGTGCCGGGTCCGCCGCCGCCACCACCACCATTACCAACCTTGGGCGCAGCCGGCAGGGTGCCAGGGGGTCGGCTTGGGGCGCCCGCACACCAAAATATATTTGGAATTGTGTATGAAATTTCCCACACTTTTTTTGGCAGCCTCCACGAAACAGCGAAATTTACCACCGCAAAAGCGACCTTCCCTCCTGTGAGAGGGTACCACTGCCCACTGCCCCACTGTAGCTTGGTTGTGCATGGGAGATTGCCAATGCCCACTGCCCCCTAGCAACGAGGCAGTGCACTGAAGGGTGCCATTGCCCACAGCACTATACCCCTGCAGTGCGGTAGTCTGCCGAACGAAACCGATGCCCCCCCCCCCCTCCCCGACAGAGAAAGAAAAGATGCATTTGTGCCATATTGTGGAGTGCTTACCTCGAGTTTGCATTTTTGCTGCACCGTTTGTCTGTTTTTCCATACAATCCAATCCAATCTCCTAATCCCCCCCCCCCCCCCCCCGCGCTCTATTACTGAATTTTTCAACACTCCTCTATTCTCACTCTCATGTTCATTGGTGTATGTTGTGATTTGTGTATTTTTTTTTTGCGGTAAATGCGTGTAACAAAAAAATCGTCACGTCGTGTGATTTTTTTTTTGGCGCTAAGTCGTGTAAAGCCAATACACGCATTAATGCAAAAAAAAAAAACATGACGTGACAATTTTTTTTACACGCGTTGACCGCAAAAAAAAATTCCACGACCTTACCGCAAAGAAAAGGATTACCAATTTTACTGAAAATGCACGCATGTAGGCGATGTGCCCACCTGCGGGGCCTTTCTGATTTTGTCCCGCGCTCTGAAGCGTCGGGAACCCCCAGGCGGCAGGGGTTATGTAGCCACCCGGCCCATTTGTGGGCCACTTGTGATTCTGTCCCCCGCTCTGAAGCGTTGGGGACCCCCCAGGCGGCCAGGGTTATATAGCCACCCGGCAAACTTGTGGGCCAGTGTTGATTCTGCCCCCCGCTGTGAAGCGTTGGGGACCCCTAGGCGGCAAGGGTTGCGTAGCCACCTGGCCCATTTGTGGCCCTATTCTGATTTTGTTCCCCGCTCTCAAGCGTTGGGGACCCGCCAGATGGAAGGGGTTATGTAACCACCAGGCCCATTTATGGGCCACTGTGGATTCTGTCCCCTGCTATGAAGCGTTGGGGACCCCCCAGGCGGCAGGGGTTATGTAGCCACCCGGCCCACTTCTGATTCTGCCCCCCCCCCCCCCCCCGCTCTGAAGCGTTGGGGACCCCCAATCCGGCACAACATTGGACAACAACGCTTGGTGCCTTTGCTACATTTTTGTGGTTAATACCGATGACAAAGAAGGGGCGCAGTGGTTTGGGTGTGCTTTCCATTGTCGTGTCCGATTGTTGCTTTTATTATTTGGGTTTGGGAACCCCTAAGCTCCATTCATTTGATCCTCCTTGATGGCCATGAAGAAGCTTTCGTTAACCACCAAGCACCGCGCCTTGGGATTCCAAAAGGACAGTTGGTCTTGTGGTTTTCAAAGCTTGAACATCACGAAGCTGGCGCCGGAGCACCAAGGTTCTTTTTCCGGTGTACCCCGCGTCCCAATGGGTCCCGGTTTTGTGGACTATGTGCTCGGCATTGTTAATGCCGATCGCGCTGTGCGGGTCGTTGAAACGCCTGGTGATGATTTGGAGGGTGTGACCGAGCTTCTTTGCCCTCCTGAGTCCCCCCCAGCACCCAAGTTGAAGGTGCATTTTCGGCAATCGAGGAGAGTGTTTAGGCCACCCTCAGGCCACTCGAAGGCAAGGAGGCCTCCGCCAAGCAAAGCGTCAGAAGCCCGGAGGCTAAGACCCCACATTCCATGGCCACTCCCACAGAGGAGGACACCCGTCCCAAGGTCCTCATCCGCACAGAGTGCAAGGTGCGGATGGCTACCCGAGAGATGCATTTGGCTAGCTGGAGCGTGACCAGCTTTTCATCAATGACCTAGCCAAGCAGCTAGTAGAGGAGTTGCGTGCCGCTTGCCGGCTTAACCCCAATCCTGGTGCAAAGCCCAAGTCCAGCGACACAAAAGCTAATTTGATCTACAAGTGTGCATTCTGCAACAAGCGTGCCCTTGTGGTGTGCCAATGGTGGAGCGTATAAGCATGCTATTATATTGGCCCCATGCTAGTGCCATGGTGGCCTATAATGGTGGCACTAGCGTTGGCCATGGCCCTGTCAAGACTCTTTTTCTTGAGCCTGATTTTGTTCCCAGTGCTGGCACATTGGATGTTGGCCATGGCCCTGTGATCCCAGTGCTGGCACATTGGATGTTGGCCATGGCCCTGTGAGGACTCTTTTCTTGGGCCTGATTTTGTGTTTAGTGCCAATGACACCATGTAAAACTATGTTATATTGGCCCCATCCCAGTGCCTTGGTGGCCCATAATGGTGGCACTAGCGTTGTCATGGCCCTTTCAAGACTCTTTTTCTTGAGCCTGATTTTGTTCCCAGTGGCACACTAGATGTTGGCCATGGCCCTGTTACGACTCTTTTCTTGGGCTTGATTTTGTGTCTAGTGCCAATGACACCATGTGAAACTATTAGATTGGCCGAGTCCCAATTAATGGGTGGCCACACAGAGCACTAGGTGCACTGAGGATTCGACGTCCCATTGTTAAGGTCGCTATGGGGTACCGTACAGACCCGGCAGCTATACATATTGCTCATGTATTGCAAAAGTTGCATTTCTTTCAATTTTTCAATTTTTTTTAATGCCAAGTCAATCCCAATGCCGTTTTGGCCCACTTTTTGGGTTAATCCCAAGTTAATCCCAACGCCGTATTGGCCCACTTTTTGGGTTAATCCAAAGTTAATGCCAATGCCATATTGGTCCACTTTTTGGGTTAATGCCAAGTTAATCCCAATGCCGTTTTGGCCCACTTTTTGGGTTGATCCTAGGTTAATCCCAACTCCGTTTTGGCCCAGTTTTTGGGTTAATGCCAAGTTAATCCCAATGCCGTTTTGGTCGATTTTTCGGGTTAATGCCAAGTCAATCCCAACGGCGGCTTGGCCCATTTTTTGGGTTAATCCCAAGTTAAGCCCGCTGCTGCTTTGGCCCAGTTTTTGGGTGAATCCCAAGTTAATCCCAATGCCGTTTTGGTCGGCTTTTTGGGTTAATGCCAAGTCAATCCCACTGCCGTTTTGGCCCACTTTTTGGGTGAATGCCAAGTTAATGCCAATGCTGTTTTGGCCCAGTTTTTGGGTTAATCCCAAGTTAATCCCGCTGCCGTTTTGGCCCACTTTTTGGGTTAAACCACTGCCCGCTGCCACAAGTTGCAGGTGCACACACTAGAGAAAGTTGCGCAGATCTTTTTCTGCAAATACCAGTCTGTGGCACACATGACACATGCTTCCTGCCCAGACTGTCAGTGAAATCAATGTTGCACTGTTTGCAGCTGTTGGTGTCCCACCCATCCCTGCATACATGCACATTTATTCTTCCATGACCATGATGTTGTGAGGTTTATAATAAAATGCAAGTGCACAAAGTTCTCAAAGAAATGCAAAGACCATTTGACATTGGCATGCGCGCACTGAGGGTGCAGGATTGAGTGTGCCATTGCTGAAGACATCACCAGTCGACATCAATGGATCAATGTCTCATTTCAGGTCTCCAGCTCGAAAGCTCACAGGAAAGAAGATGAAGTGGCACGAGCCAAAAAGGGGAAACGGGATCAGCCAGAATGCGGGACTGAAGGAAAGCCCAAGGAGGAAGGCAAAGGCTCCACAGACAGGTGTTGCTCTCTTCTCCCGCTGTTGCCAGAGGTCGAACACAGGGGATTGCTTTGCCAGATGCTCACCCCGGGGGGGGGGGTACTCCCGGGAGCCATCACCATCCCGACCACACCGGGAGGGGAAGGCAACCCAAACCTAAGTAAGGGGGTCGCCCCTGCGGGGGGTTGGCAGCCGGCTACGCGGTTGTCCATTGGGCAGCGACCTAAAACATGTACTGCCCGCGAGTAGCTAAGTTCTGTCACCAAGGCCTAGTGCAGGGGCCTTGGGCACGCTTATGAGACACAGCGTCCAAACCATTGGTGGTCACTGCACACGACCAACCAGGGGGTGGACTCACACGAGTCCCTAGCTCCGAGGCGTGGACAGCCCGGAGTGAAGTCCTCAAACGGGGAGCCCCTCAGCAGCCCAGAAAGCAAAAGAGCAACAACGCAACACATTCACCCCAGAACAATCCCAACAAACACCAGTGACAGGTCAGTTTGTAGATTTGGAGACATGTGCAAAAGTGCCTGGTGCCCCTTGCACCACCCAACTGCGAGTGGGACAACCCAACAGCCACAATGGGATGCGGGGAGCGACATGCTACCCCCCTGGCGCCGCAGACCAGAAGCAGTGAGCAGGCCAGCAGAAAAAGAAAGAGCCCGAAACTGGGAGGAACGCAAGCAGCAAAACAGCTGGGCACAAGGCCGCCCTACACACGGTAGGGAGACGAGCCCCAACAGGACACACAACAAGACACAAGGGAACCATGAGGTGCGAGCACAGCAGCAACCACCAAATGCAGCGCACGCCGAGCGAGCCATCAGCAAACACCCCCCCTCCCTCTACAAGGTGCCCACGTACCCGAAACGACACCAGCAAGAGCACCGGCCGCAGCGGCCGACAGAAAGTAGCGACCCGACGCAACATGCGAAGGGAAGAACGGGTGACCGTCCAGGGCCCCGTAAAGAAACAACAACCAGACAGAATGTCACACAGGGGGACGCATGAGGCCCACAATTCAAGTTACTAAAACACTAGTTCTTGTTGCCCTGATTCGCTGAATGTAAACTTGTACGGATATTGCATGATCCACATATCAAGCGACCACTGTTTCTGAAAACTTCATCAAGTGTTGAGCAAACCACCCGAGAAACGAGTAACTCTACAACACCCGCCCCCCTTGCAGGCTTTTTTTTTCACCTACCCTCTTCAGTCCTGATCCAATGGGTGGGCACCCAACCCACCTATAGACGAGTGGAGGATTCCCTCCTCAAAAGGCAACTATGCACGTACGCCCCGAAGTACCAACTTGCTTGTTCTTTCAGCTTTTATGCCCCCCCGTCCCCAACATTTACTGCTCAACCCTCCCGTGCCAAATATCATAAGACCCACGCTACCTCCCCACCTTTGCAGACACACCCCAGACGAGTTGATTTCTTGATCCTCATGACCCACCTCATTCCGAACGTTTTTGAATGCCCTTTTGTCTCTATTTGCACATACCTCAGCGAGTATGCACCGGGGGGGGGGGGGGGTTCCGAGAAATCCAATAGCGTGGGGGTTTTTGGAAGGACCCCCCCCCCTTTTTTAAAAATGGTCTATGGGGGGGTTTTAAGGGTGTTTTTCGACGCAGACACACCATTTTTGCGAAAAAAATTTTGGTGGTGTTCTTTTGGATTGCACATCCAAAGTTTTGTCGTTGCCCCCGATTCAGCCACTTTTGATTTTGTCCCCTTAGCTAGCGAGCCCCCAGATGCAAGGGTGACGTAGCATTTCCGCCCTTTTTTGGGCTCCCGAGAAGGCAGGGGTGTGGTACCCACTTCTGATATTGTCCCCCTTTGTTTTGGGGATTCCCCAGAATGCAGGGGTGACATAGCATTTCCGCCCATTTGTGGGCCTCTGAGAAGGTGGAGGTGAGGGAGCCACTTCTGATTTTGTTCCCCTTTGTTTTGGGGATCCCCCAGAATGCAGGGGTGACATAGCATTTCTGCCCACTTGTGGGCCCCCGAGAAGGCAGGTGTGAGGGAGCCATTTCTGATTTTGTTCCCCTTTGTTTGGGGATCCCTGAGTATGAGGGGTGACGTAGCATTTCCGCCCACTTGTGTGCCCCCGAGAAGGCAGGTGTGAGGGAGCCACCTCTGATTTTGTCCCCCTTTGTTTGGGAATCCCCGAGTATGCAGGGGTGACGTAGCATTTCCGCCCTCTTTTGGGCCCCCGAGAAGGCAAGGGTGAGGCAGCCACTTCTGATTTTGTTCCCCTTTGTTGGGGAACACATTTTGCCTCCCACTTTCTTTCCTTTTTTTTTTTTTTTTTGACTCCCACGCTTTGTTGCGTGGCGCCTTGAGTTGGGGTTAGGGACTCACAATCCACGCTTTGTTGCATGGCCCCTTGAGTTGGGGCTAGGGACTCACAATCCACGCTTTGTTGCGTGGCCCCTTGAGTTGGGGTTAGGGACTCGCAATCCACGCTTTGTTGTGTGGCCCCTTGAGTTGGGGTTAGGGATTCACAATCCACGCTTTGTTGCGTGGCCCCTTGAGTTGGGGTTAGGGACTCTGATTTTATTCCCCTTTGTTGGGGACCACTTCTGATTTTGCTCCCTTTGTTGGTCATACTGCCCTTTCTTTTGCTCGTATGCATGTGGTTTTTTTAGCTAAGTGGTCGCAGGGGCGGTCCCTGCGATGAAATGTAAAGCAACAAATGGTGCCCAAACCCAAACTTGTGTGCCCCCAAACCTAAACCAAATCCAATGCAGTCGCCGCAGAGCGATGGGAGTAGGCACCCAGGACAACACTCGCTGTAGAGCGACGGGAGTAGGCGCCATTTGTTGCAATTTGTTGCTCTTTTTGCATGTGGTTGTGCTATTCCATTTCCATGCTTCATACAACTTCTGTCCATTACAAATCTTAAAGTATACTATCGAATGTCGCGTGGCGAGTTGTTGCCTACGGCTGTGGGGAAAACACGAGTACAAGGTCTCGTGTGCACTAGAACACAATATCAATTGGGTATTGTGGGTTGCAGGACGGCTTGCTCCAGTATTGCTATGCTTTTGGGTACTACCTTAACTTGCGGGACATTGGCTTTGACAGCATACTCCGTCTTGTACGCCACGTGTGTCGCCACTACGGCTCATGCTATTTTTGGAGCCGACAACAATGCGAAGGGTGCTACCTTCTCCGAGGCAGCTCAAGCGTTGCAGTTGTCCAATCATTTGGAGGTTGCTTCCCTTGCATCCTTATTTCCTCAACTACAACTACAACTACAACCGTTCTTCACCATGCATTGGATCTGTTGCTCCTTTGCGTCCCGGCGTTTCCATGTGTTTCTTGTGTGCCTCAGGTTGGGGCTATTGTCCTCCTTCCATGGAAAGATATTGTTACTTCATTGAAGGAGTACATACACCGAGACTATGGTCATCGCCATTTCTTGGGTCTTCTCCACGGATACTATTCAGTAGCTATGGGTTACAATGTTGGGAAGTATTGGTACCTGAATTCTCATGGTACAAGTGTAGGGAAAGAGGCTGGTGTTACGTACTTGCAGTCCGCGGACTTAAAGCATTTCGTCCTGGATGTTCTTCAGGCAGACATGCACACTAGGACTGGAAGGCCCACACAATGGCGCGGGGAGGGACGCGTGGCCCGCCATAGCCTTAAGGGCCTCCCGAGTTGCGTCGGCCGACCAACATAGTCACACACACCCCCCTTCTTTTATCATTCACCTTGATGCATTTCTCACACCATGGTGTATTTCTAACCCCATGGTGCATTCCGAATGCCATGACCGACTTTGATGTGTTTCAACCCCCATGCTGCAATTCTAACCCCATGGTGTATTTGGAACCCCATGACCGCCTCGGAGACCCACAGTCCCGAGGTTTCTAGTACCCACGGCCGGAAATACCCAAGCCGATGAAACCCTACCATAGGCGTTGGTAGGGGCGGTGCAAATTGTCGGATCACACCTGGGCCGCATACCCAACTGTTCGGAGGTGCCCGACACTATGTATTTCATTGGGGGGGGGGGGGGACAGTACCCCCGCGCAGCGAAAACCCCCCCCCCCTTTTTTAAATTTGGCTCGGAGGGGGGGGGGGGTTTAAGCAGGATATCCGATTTCCGAGACCCCCCCGTGGTATACACTTAGTTTCTGAGATTGATTTGCACTGTCTGCACGGTGTTAGTTTGGTCAATTGGTATGTTCTGAGGGTCAACCAGGTCTGGTTTGGAGAATAAAGGTGCACTCATTAGAATGTGGCGTGCATTGCCTCGATGTGCATTTTTCTGCATTTGTTTTGCTACTGTTCGTCGTTTAATCAATATCAATTTCTACATCACGAGGTCCCCCCCCCCCCCCACACCATGGCGTCATGCCAAAACCCCCCCCCCCACACACACACACAATTTACACAGCATCTCATTCAGGAAGATCTTCAATTTTTTTTGGCTGTTGGAGAAATGATTAAGAAAGAGCCAAGACTCCACATTGGTTCTGAACACCCTACACCCCCACAGTCGCAGCCAGTGCTCAGTGCTCGCCAGATGCGCACAATTCAGGGAGCCAAAGACTTTGAAAGAAATTCAACGGTCTCATCTGTCGCCAAAACGTCATGTTTTAATTAAGTTCAGCCGTATTGTTGGTCTGGCAGTAGGAAAGGGGAGGCAAAGCAGCAAGCGAAATTCAAACAACGCTGTAGCCGGCAATAAAACCAGACCCTCTCCCTCTGTGAGCAGTCTGTATCGGTGAGCTGGAAATCTTGCTCAATAAGCCCAGGTTTCAGCCGTGTCGGTCTTGATGATGGCTGTGGAAAGGAGAGCCAATCGACTGGCTCAATCTTTCCAATGATGTTGACATGTGAGGTACTTCGACCCAATGAATCTCTCTGTCAGTCTTGCCATAAGTCCAAACTGGCAACCGGGCCTGATGAGCCCACCCAGCCCCATAATTTCCTCCTGCCAGCTGTGTTAGAGACCCCCAGAACCATGTACTAGGAGTCAGTACAAATGCTGACGTTTTTTTGCAGGTGTGAGCCTGCAGAGTTGCTCTTCGCACCAATCCCTTGGCAGGATATTTTTCGTTTCTATTCACCTTTCCGAGGTTCAACCAGGCCTGTGTTGGAGAATAAAGATGCATGTAATACAGGCTGAGTGAGCATTGCTTTTCTCTGCGGTTTTGCCCCTGTTTGATATTTCAAATTCCATTCAATCAATTCTCTAAGTTAGGTCTCACCCCCTGGTTTTTGCTTGTGTCATGCGACCCATGGTCCCTTTTCTGCCCTTCAGAGTCAAGGATAAACCAAAACGAAATGAGAAAAAGCCGGAACCTGCCAAGAGGAAGTGGGTCGTGAAGTCTATGGGGACCAGCGAGGAAGGCCAAAGTGACTCCAAGAGTGAAAGCCCAAAGCCCGAGGAGCCTTCAGCCGCAGCAACAGCAGCACCCGAATGAGTGGTTCCTCTGGCCAATCACGGTCGATGGCCTCCGGGTGAGTGGTGTATGTAGGTTTTGCCAAAGTGTCATCAGCGACAACACAGTGGTGGGTCATGGGATGAGATCCATGGAGCATTGTGGTGCTCACAAGCGACTGATTAATGCAAAACATTGCACAACAACACTTGCAGGTGTGCATGCGCACTGCCCATGCACACGCAGGTGGATGTGCATACATGAATGCAAGCAGCCCTTTTAGTCCCCCAGTCCCCTGTGTCTGCGGGTGCATCTCTTTGCTTCCACAGCAACAAAAGTGTATCCCATGTAAACCAAATTGCACTGTCTTGCATTTTGTTCGGGGGCAGGGGGGGTTGATGCATCATTTGATCATGATTTGCCAGACTGGGGCTCCCCCTCCCCCAAATTTACGATGGCACAAATCTCATTTCGCTCTCCATCGCACACGTACGTGCACAACAGGCCTGGGTATTGCATGGCACGTTGTGGTGCATTTTTAAAAAAAAGGCTGACCCCATATACACGTTTGCTTACGACCGATACAGCAAACTGTACACAGTGCTGTTTTTGACCCTTTTTTGTGACAAGTGGTGCAAGTTATTTGGGCAGGGGTTTGGCTATCATTTGCAAAACAGGTATTGAGGGGGTTGCAGGCTATGTATACTATGCATCAAAAAAATGGACGGACATTTCTGTGTCCAACAATGCATCATAACAGCATGCATGCACTTTGGTATGTGCAGGCAGACAGTTGGAAGCAAGGCCAGCAACACAAAAAGCACCAGTATCTGTGTGTGCTTTTGTGTGTGTACATAATGCTTGTTTAACGCTTCTGCACATTTTGCACATCAATTGGCGCACCGATTCAAAGTCACAATCATGTATTTTGTAATTCATTGTTTGTGCATACGCAACATGACCAAGAGAATTCAGTCAGAACGTATCTTTGCATCAGAAGTAGCAGCCAGCATGAACCATGACAAGCACCTCAGTTGGGATTGTTTGGCATTTGGATTCAATATGTTTTGCACATGAAACCCACACATCTGAATGTTGGCAGTTCGATAATCGGATGCAAACCAACTGTGTGTTGTGTGTGCATGTGTGGTGGATTGATAAGAAGCCCTTTTTCTATGGGTATGCGCACATTTTGAACTGCTAAAAAGCCCCTCACATATGGGCACGGGGACAGTTTGCACTGCCAAAAAGCCCATTAAAAATGGGGTATGTAGCAGAACAGAACTCAACATGAGGACAATTTGCACGGCCAAAGAGGCCCCCATGTATGGGCAAAGAGACTATTTGCACTGCCAAAAAAGGCCCCTATATATGGGCATGGGAATATTTTGCACTGCCAAAAAGCCCTCTATTTCTGGGTATGGACACATTGTGCACTACCAAAAAGCCCTGTTTATATGGGTACGGACACATTTTGCATTGCTAAAAAGCTCTCCATACATGGGCATGGGGATATGTTGCACTGCCAAAAAGATCGCCATATGTGGGAATGGACAAAGTTTGCATGACCAAAAAGCTCTCCATATATGGGCATGCAAACGCTTTGCATTGCCAAAAAGCCCATTACATTTAGGCATGGGAATATTTTGAACAACCAACAAGCTCTTCATATATGGGCGTGGGGACATTTTGCAGTGTCAACAAGCTTCGTTATATGTGGGCACGGGGAAACTTTGCACTGCTACAAAGCTTTCTATATGTAAGCATGGGAATATTTTGCACTACCAAAAAGCCCATTACATATGGGCATGGGGACATTTTGCGATGCAAAAAAGCTGCATGTATTTGGATTGGCATCGGGATATTTTGCACTGCCCAAAAGCCCTCCACGAGGATGGGTCACTTTGTTTCGCCAAAAGGTTTTTTGGGGATGCGCATGGAGACATTTTGCATTGCAAAAAAGTCCCCGGTATATGGGCCTGAATAGCTGCTTTTCTCCAAATTTCAGGCACAAATTTATAGTGACATTGAGTGTGAACGAGAAGGTGCATATGGTTGAGGCACAATTTTACTGCAGCAACAAGCAGAGCGGCTTGGATTGGACCGTTCTTTTCTTCTTTCTGTGCGTTGATTTTGAAGTCAACATTGTGATCGAGGCATTTCATTTAGGAAAGAAATGTGTGGGCAATTTCGGACCACATGTTTTACATTCGGGTATTCACCATGCAATTAATTCATGAATGGTTTCTTCATTGGTACGCACTACATATTGTACCATTACCTCAAGTAGCAAATGGTAGTTGTTGGCATACAAAACTTTGTTTGCTAATGTTCAATATTTGCAGCTTTATTTTCCAAGGCTCTGTGTATGTCATAGTTATTCATACTATTTTTGTTACATCTCCGGAGGGAGGGAATAAAATGGAAACAAAATTTATCGACGGCCCCGCATGGCTAGATGGACTAACATTGTATGCATTTGGGCATTTCGCATTTTTGGTTCCAGCCCTTCGGTTGGCGGGAAATTGCAAAGAGTCAACGGTTCAAGGTTTCGCAGGCCCGGGTGCAGGGGAGCAGTGCCCCAATGTTATGCCCTTTTTAGGGCTGAAGGCAACTCATTGGCCATTCTTTGGTGCTGCCTATAAATGATGCAAGCAGGCTGCACACAACCCCATTTTCAGTGCCCGATGGGAGGTAGGAAAACGGTGTCATGTGTGAAAATTTCTAATTCGTGCATAGGGATTGCTTGCCTAGGCACAAACGGACTCCCACAAAGGCGTGGAATGTAAACAAAATGGAGCTTTTCTGGCCGCAGCTGGCTGGCATGTTCACAAATCTCGCCCACTCTCAGTGATTACAATCTGGATGACCCAAGCAATCCTGCTTGTTTTCATCAAAACGCCAACTTAAAGTGTAGAACAATCAAAATCTTTTGGGATTTAAAAGCATGTAGAAAACACTCTGAATTCATTGGGAAAACATGTTTCATCATCGGACTCTTTCCCCGCCTCCCAATACACCTACCCTCCGAATACATCCACTCGGAAGCAGCGATATGCACTCTTACGGTAGGAAGCAGTGATATGCACACACAGTTAACTGAAGTTAACTGAAATGACAGGAGAGCAAAAGGAAAAATATATAGGCGGTGTAAGATGTTGGGGTTGTGAACAGCCCCAATCAATGGGACTCAGCACCTTGACACATACAAATCTAACATCTGATCGGACTCTTTCCCCGCCTCCGAATACACCCACTCTCCGAATACACCCACTCGGAAGCAGTGATATACACTCTTATGGTAGGAAGCGGTGATATGCACTCTTGCATGTTGGTGCAGATTAGGAATTACCAAGCCCATCCATTCAGCACTATGTGCACATGAACTTATTTGGCGAAAAAATATACTTGTAGGAGCTGTATGTGCCTATATGTGTGTCGCATTGCACAATGCACAGTGCACTTTGGAAGAGGCATGATATAATAAGGCTAGCGTGCCCTGCGGTCCGCGCGGGGTTGGATCTCCGATGGCCAATGCCGGGGCGTGCGCCTCGAATGCCGTGAAGAAGCCTGGGCTTCAGTCTCTGGTGACGTCCTTATACATACATTCATAGAGATTCTAGAATGGGCTGTCCAACACGTCATCACGCACTGCAAGAAGTCTTTGTCGTGCAAAGTGCTGGACCATTATTCCACCGTTATCTAGTTGTGCCCTGTAGACCATACCTGTCGTTGTAGGCCATACCTATCTTTGTAGGCCATACCTGTGCTGTGTTGCGACCCTAGCCTGTGACCCTAGCCTGAAATTGCAATGGCCCCATGCAGCCGTCTTGAAATAGGAAAAACAGTAAATAGCAAAATGGGTAATTTTCAAATTTGACTTTTTCTGGCTTGTTGTAGCCTTGTAGCAGCTTTTTTGCAGCTTTTTAGCATCTTCTATCTGGTGCTGTTGGCGCAACCACAACTAAGCTTGTGCGACAACAACTAAGCTTGTGCCTTGTGCGGTTGTCGCGACAACCACTAAGCAGATGGTGGTACCAAATCCAACAGAAGTTGATTTAGGTACCAAATAAGTAGTTTCTGGGTCCGAAAACTCAGTGTCATTTCTAATCTTCCGCCAAACGCTATTTGTTGGCCCCTTGAAAAGTCCAACACTTTGCATTGGCGAAAATTGCTTGTTGCATGCTTGCCGCTTCATAAAGACATTGTTATGCGGAAAAGCATTGTTATGCAGGCTGCATGAACATAGAGCACTGTTGTGCGGGTTGCATCAACACCGAACCAGGATACCCAGGTCCAATTTTTCACACCTTGGGGCCCATTTTGCTAAAAGCAGCACTGTCTTCTGCATGCAGTAACTCCATTGTTTTGACAGCGTTGACCACATGTTCGATTTGTGGCTCAAGGTGCTGAACTCCATTGGTTGGGGGCTGTTTGCAACCTCAACATCTTAGACCGCCTATATATTTCTCCTCTTTTGCTCTTTTCCCTTTTG
Organism: Eutreptiella sp. 'Long Island Sound 2002'; assembly: GCA_964036045.1. NCBI lineage: Eukaryota > Euglenozoa > Euglenophyceae > Eutreptiales > Eutreptiaceae > Eutreptiella > Eutreptiella sp. 'Long Island Sound 2002'. The sequence goes on from OZ038384.1 coordinate 92,869,047, forward strand.
CTTTGCTTTGCTCCTTTGCTCTTTCACTCTCCTGTGGTTGCAGTGAAGTTCAGTGCTTTGATGCAGTAACTCAATACACATGTCACAAAACAAATGCTTTTCAATCAATAGGTCAATAGGTTCAATCAATTCCGACAGAACGAAATGGCCAAGGTGTTCAATCAGGCCAATCATTCAAAACTTGACACCACACTATTATGTGTCCATGACAATCCCCACAATCCCAGCACGTGTGAGCCCAACTGTTGTGTTGTGCTGTGTGGCTGGCTGGTTCAATCGCCTACTGGCTTGTTAACTTTTGGTTTTGTGCAGTTGCCCACCCAACAGTCTGCCTCCGAACCAATTGCCCAGCGTGAATATACAACCAAACAATCAACATCCCAATTTTCACAACAAAAAAATCCTTTCAGCCCAGTGACCTGATTGGAAATGCTTGACAGAACCGGGTCTGTTGCTCACCCCAGGGATACTTTCCAAGAAAATCCCAACTGCTCATACATCAAAAGTTACTCAGGAATACATTCAGACCTGGGTGGTGCCTGATTTGTTTCTACGTTGAACACAGGTACCCCTGTGTTTCTTTCACGGATGAAAACCACAATCCATCACAATCAGTCATCACACATGTATTTCACGTTGGAAACTGTGCCTGATTGCACGTAAAGGGTGCTACTACCACAGTCCCTTAGGTCAATAATCAAGCATTTTCTTGGAAAAAGTAGATGTCAATCATTCATTCAGTCACATGATTTTGCCCACAGATAAAACATAAAACTGATTCCTGAGAATGAAATCGGCATTTACCTGTTCAAGCCCCTCAGTGACTACTTGCTGACAGCTGGAATCACACAGCAATTCTTTGTGCCCCGGTCTTAGTGCATTTCAACCCTAGGAAACAACCCCGGTCTCGTAGTGCTTTTCACAGGGGAATACTGTGGGTCCAAATATCCCTTTCAATCCCTGTCAATAAACCTGCGAAACACAGTCCGAGAGAACAACAAATAGAACAAAACGATTGTTGACGCCATCTATCGGCAGTTCTGTTGGTGGGTGTTCTGCTCGCTGTTCACTTGCTCCTGTCACACTCTGCGCACGCCTTGGAATTAGTGTGTGCCAGGCATGTGCCGGCAGAGTATGCATAAGTCCACAAAAGAAAAAGAAAGGCGGGTTCCGCGGGTTTATAGCGAGACTTAGATAGGGTGCGTGTCTTGGAGATAGAACGGGACCGGTCAATAGTCACAGGAGCCACTAAGGCACTGGAGCAGTAACACGGTCCACGTTCTGTTGGACGCATAATTGCCCGGAGGGCTACATAGTGCAAAATGGCTCAACCAAACTTGCCGATGGTTGACATCATTCGAAAAGGTTAGAGAGAGGCTCTTCGGCCCGCAGCGACAAGCACTGTTCCGGGCGCAAGCCAACGTTAGTACATTAGATGTAAATCTGCAATAAATGAAGGCTGGCGATACGGTACAGTGTTTACGCAACAGTGAAGGTGTCGTTGCTCTTCTTCACTGGGCGCTCCAGACCCTTGAACCAACGCTTGTCACCAACCTGGTTCTTGAGGATGTACAAGTTGCCGCCGCTGACGGCCACGGAGAACAGCTGATGACGACCACCCTCATTGCCATCGGCGGTACGGGTCAACAGCTCGTACTGGTAGTAGACCTGTAAAACGGGACAGGAAGACGAAATCAGTTACAGTGGTACGCGATGTGGCTTTGAGATGCGACAGGAAATGGGACATGACCGATGCCTGGCAGTGGATCACACACCTTGCCGTCCTTGGTGACCTCGGACTGGTCCAGAAGGGCAGCGGCAGAAACCCTGCCGTCAGCGAAACCACCCTCAGAGATGGAGCTGCCCTCCCAGGCCTGCAGACCAAGCAGAGGCCGCACGTAGGCGTTGCGGACGTCGTCGATGGAGCCAAGCTCGGTGACGGAGGTCTTGCCACCGACAGGGTTGATGCTGACGTTGGTGTAGCTGACAGCGTCGAAGTTGTCCTCATAACGAGCAACGGTGCCAGGGAACTCATTTCTCTCCTTGGAAGGGTTGTACTTGCCAGGGATGATGGCGGACCAGCCAGCACCACTGATGGACAAGAACTGGTCAACCTCGGCCTTCTTACCGAAGACGTTGGCGGACTCACCGTAGGCAGCGAAGGCAGGCTTGGCAGTGGCCACACCGGCAGCCACACCAGCAGCCATGAGGGCCTCACGACGGCCGGTGGTGGCAGCCATGGCGACCTTCTTGTTGGAGTTCCACAGGAACAGACCGTTCACGGCACCAGCGACGGCGGCGAACAGGACGAAGGCCCAGCTGTACACAGCGGTCTGAGGAGCCTGAGTGGAGGCGCTCAGCTGGGCAACGTCAACAACGCCTGAGAACACACACAGTCGAGGAGCGGGCAAACCAGCGACACACAGCATAACACTCTGGAAGTACTGGGCAGAGGTGCGAACCGTTTGTCTGTAGTGGCACGTCCACAACTGGCTTTAGACATATGGTTGCGCGAGAAATGATCATTTAGGCTCGTTCCTCAACCACGCAAACGTACGCAAGTTCGCGTGGGGTGGGTGAGCCGTACAGGCGGTATCTCTGGCAACACCAGTGCCCTACCTAGGAAACTGTCCCTCTGTCAAGTATGGGCAGAGTTAATCTTGGGAGAGAAGAGTAGTTGGAAGACGATATGTCGAACGTCCCAGCTGATTTAAGCTCCCGAGGACTCAAGACACCAGGTCCCTATGTCGAACGTCCCAGCTGATTTAAGCTCCCGAGGACTCAAGACACCAGGTCCCTCGATTTCGCAAACACGGTAGTTACATACCAGCCTGCTGGGCAGCGGCGTACTGGACGCCAGCAGCGGCACGGGTGGCCTGGGCACCGCGGACAGGCACGGCAGCCATGGAGCCAGTGACAGCAGGTCGCACGGCAGTGGCGGCGTACAAGCTGGTGGCAGGGGTGGCAACAGCCCTGTCAACAGCAACCACAGCACCAAGGACAACGGCACCCACAACGGCACCGATGGCGGCACCGGCGAAGGCGCCCATGAAGGACTTGCCCTGAGGGGCGGAGGTGGAGTCCATGTCGATGGCGGAGTAACCCATGCGAGACATTGCTGCGGTGTGTGTTGCTGTAAGAAGATGTAGATGCTTTAGGCATTTTTGCAAAATTGCCACGGGTTCCTGCATTCCTACATTCCGTATTCAAAACTTCGTGGAATTTCGGGGTCCTATCACACAGGGGCACTAATTGCATCGTGCGACATTGTCATCGACCGCTGCGTAGATTGTTGCACTGGGGTCGCGCTTGCGATGCGCAAATCCTAATGGGTGCCAGTACACGAACTACAGTGATGATGGTCCACTGATCGAGGATCCAAGACCTAAAGGTTAGGGATTTCATTGATACTGATGTGGAAAAGTTTGTGAAATGGGGTCAAGCGTTTGTGGGTTGTCTGTGTGGTTATCTTGGTGTGGATGCTTTGAATCCCTTTTCTCTTGCAAAAGTTTGACCCACGTGTCGGCACTGGAGCCCCTTGGTAATTTTGGATGCTATGAGTTGTCGTGGTGAGGTGCTACGACTTACTTTCGTGGCGACATTTCACGAAATATGTGGAAAATGTGGCAAGCCCGCGAAACATCTGGACGGATTTCCGCGCACCAAAAATTAGGGACGGGGCTAGCATAGGCGCTTTCAAGACTTTTCAAAAAAGGTGTGGACAGTAGCACACGTAGCGTTGGGGTTTTGAAGTGCCGGGATGAATTATGGCGCGGCGAATGAAACGACCAATGCAAAATCGCACACAATCGAAGGGATGGACGCAAGAACCTTGTCTCGGTCCTTTTGGGGCCATGGAATCTGGGTCCGGAAAATGCGTCTTGTGTCGTTCGGAAAAAGGCGAAAGCCCCCATTCTTCGTCGTGTTGTACGCTTTGCTTTTGTCTTTAAGGTCGACTTCTACGGCGTAAATTTGGATCAATGGGCTCAGGTTGTCTGTGCCCTTTTTGTTGTTGAACGCACATCAACCTTTGCTTCGTGTCGGACTACTACACTAGACGACGATAAACTCCGTCTCCATTGCTATGCACTATGGTGGTGGTGAAACATCTAGCACCTATTGTGGCCATATGGACGCAAGCGCGCAAAGGGACACGTGTACTTTGGTGCTTGTGTGCAGTTTTTTTTTTTTAAGCCCCCCCCCCCGTGCGGCCACCATGGTCTTAGCAGTGAAAAACCGCTGGCAGTTGAACAATTTGAGGAATTGCGGACGCCACCATGGGATACTCCATCGCGCCGACGCCCTACATCAAGGAGCGAATGTTGACCAGTGGATCACACGTATGTAAAGACCAAGGATAAGAATTGGGAGCGCAATCCGAGGCGGGTTCTCATGCACACAACGCACCCATTCAAGAGTGTGGTTAGTGACGTATGACTTATTTCAACTCTTGGATCATCTGATAAGCTTCGTCGGTGTTGGGCGTACTCTTGTGAGCGACATTGTCTACCTCTTGCCCGATTCTTCACTCTTGTTGCTTGTCACGCAGCACCCATGCTGCATTGGTGGCACGGTGCCCACTCTAGAACGAGATGGCCCACACTTCTTGAAGTTGCGACCCACACGTCGAAGTGGAGGACATAAACATTTGGACTAGAAAATGTTGTGTGAGTCTTTTGTTCTCGTGCTTCGTAGAACTTTTGGCGATTCTTTGGGAGTACCCATGTGGCCGGCCATTTACGAATCGACTTTGCTTACTTGCTCGTGACCCAACCTTCAATCTCAAAGGTCCTCGTAACCACAAAACTTTAGACCAAAATGTGCCTTCTGCACACTTTAACAACGGGGCTTGCCTCTTGCATGCTTGTCACAACGGGAAAAAAAGGGTCGCACTTGGTTTTCATTCGACGCATCAATGAGTATCCCTTCGCAATAAAACGTTGCATTCGTATTCCACCGTGTTCGCACTATGTGAATAATCCGAGGGCAATATCTTTCATCTCTATAGGTGTATATATCATCACTACACATCAAAATGCCGAGAAGCAACGTTGAGCTTGTTAATTTTTTATTTAGGGCAGGGCGGTTGATGAACGAGGATGTGAAGAAAGCCATGCTCACGGTGGACCGTGGAAACTATTGCGGGCCTCATGACCCCTACGGAGATTGTCCTCAATCGATTGGATACAACGTTACAATATCGGCTCCACATATGCATGCCATGTGCCTCGACCTCTTGAAAGACTACTTGAAGCCGGGATGCCGAGCGTTGGATGTGGGTAGTGGATCCGGTTATCTAACAGCATGCATGGCGGTGATGTGTGGGCAGGCACACGGAATTGAGTACATTCCGGAGTTAGTTCCCATCTCCATTGCGAACGTCAAGAAGGACGGAAAGAGCGACCTTTTGGATGGGAAGACCCTAACTTTCCAACATGGTGATGGTTCGAAAGGGCTTCCATCGTTTGGTCCGTACGATAGTATTCATGTCGGAGCTGCTGCACCACAGTTGCCGGAGGCGTTGGTGGAACAACTTGCTGCACCCGGACGTATGATCGTGCCCGTTGGTCCTCAATGGGGCGCGCAAGAGCTTGTCGTCGTGGATAAAGACGCGGCCGGGAATGTTACTCAACGAACCGAGTGCGGTGTCCGCTATGTTCCTCTTCATATGTGAGTTTGCCGTGGTTTGATAGTGTCTATGTGTTCCGTCATGTGGTAGTGGACTCATTTGTTTCCCCCTTCGGCAAATGGTGTTCAGCCGTTAAGTATATGCGATGTACATATCATGGCCTTGCAAGTGGATTTTTTTCATGTCGAATTGTGCGCACGTATTTACGAGAGGAACATTCCTCTTCATATGTGAGTTTGCCGTGGTTTGATAGTGTCTATGTGTTCCGTCATGTGGTAGTGGACTCATTTGTTTCCCCCTTCGGCAAATGGTGTCCAGCCGTTAAGTATATGCGATGTACATATCATGGCCTTGCAAGTGGATTTTTTTCATGTCGAATTGTGCGCACGTATTTACAAGAGGAACATATGTTATCCACAAACGTGAATGTACAGTTTTGACACATTGCGACGCATGAAAACCGCATGTGTTAGGCTTGCGACGCTAATCGGAATGCTTCATTGGCTCACGGCTCTAGGTTTCTTTTTGGTACCACAATTCCCGCGCAAGACTTGGGTAAGTGCGATTGCTAGCTCGTGATGGTGCACCCCTCTCGAGACGTGGCATCGGCGGGATCTAAGACAATTTCTTTCGACGACTTTTGGAAGGCGCTCATCGAACGCCTTCGTATGACAAGTTTCGTGATCATTGTGTCCATTCACAATCCCCTCATGGCGTACAATTTTTTCGAGGCCATTGCTGTATTCATGGCCTCTGTGACCACAAGCATTCCGCCTTTGTGCCGAAACCTCGTGCGGTGCAAGGAGACCGGGCATTCCTATCCCCGTGCGTGTGAGCTTGAATGATCCTTTTCAAGGGACTTTAAAATTTTCCGAAACCACCCATTCGAACCGCTCCGTGCCATTTGCAGGATATCCAAACACTCGATTTTGCAAGCAATAGTTGTCGTACCGGCTACCCAGCGGCCATGTGGTTGGGGGTGTGGTGGGGTTGGCAAATGGCATTCGTGGACGCGAGTCGCTAACATTTGTTCATGTGGCTCGCACGAGACTCTTGGCGAAGACTTGTCGACGGGGCAAACGGGATTCACGGTTGGGAGCGCTAGCGGATGGTTGTTTCGGGCGGTATCGTGGTTGGGGGGCTCAATTCCACTCATGGTGGAGAATGGTGATTGGAGGTTGGCAAATGCTTCCGCGGGTGGTTCCAATGCCCTACTCCCCACACGACTATACAATTGGTATGGATAGGCAAAGTGGCCCAACGGGTTACGTGTGGCCATTGTGAGGTCGGATTTTTTCTATGGACTCGTGCGCATGCCCCACATGTCAACGAGGACCTCAGTGCTCAACGGGTGAAGGTTCTAGTGGCGGGTGAAGCATGTGGTGAGGTTGGTAGGCAAATGTAGATTGCACGGATTGAAGTAATGGACGAAAGGTGATAGAAAGCAAGCTGTGCACATCAATCGCGGCAAGGGTGTGTTTTGGCGCTGCAACATACCACACCGACTGCAAACAGGTATTGAAAGGCCAGCATGACACCGCAGCATGACACCGCAACAGGAAAGCCGTAATAGTACAGTCGTAGTTGATCCCAACCATGATGCCATGTGAGTGCAGTATGCATTTTTGGTTCCAGTTTTTCACTGTCAACCTATTCATTGTTGTGTTTTTGGGCATCATCGCCCTGCTTACACAGTGTGCACTGAGCTGGACATTCTACTATGTCCGCATCTGTGGATTTCTGGTTGTTCAATTGTGAGCAGTATCTGGTCTGATTTGGCCAGGTCATTTACTCCTCAGTCACAGGAAAAGGAGATAAGACAATGGCAGTGGCAAAGCCATGGAATTCTGGTCCATTGACCTGGCCAGAGCTTTTCATTTCGTGTTGGAGACGCTAGAGGTTTTTCCAGCGCCACATCCTATTTTTGCTTCGGAGCGCACTCTGTATGGCAACTGCGAGCACTGGGACAGAACAGAAAGAAAAACAACGTTCTTTTCAGTTTCTGGCCATCCATGTTTGAGTCAAAGCAAGAGAATGATTTTACCAGGGACCAAGAGGGAGGTGGATGCATTGGTGCCTTTGGCCGTCCGTTACTCCCTGTGGCTTGCCATTGGCATTTCACCAGTTGTAATTCTGTCACATCAACTGTTTCATTTTCTGAATTGGCTCACTATCTGCGCTGTGGGTGTGGTTGCAGGTGTATATTGTATTGTATTGAGTGGAATACTTGTGCGCAGCGGTGGCTACATTTGGGTGTGATCGTTTTTACTTGCAAAATGAAATATTCTGGTCGCAGGTATGCCCAATGCAGCAGCTCAAATGCAGTTCAGGTGCTTACTGAATGCATTTGCTGCAGAGGATCCTTCGGCTGAGGATATAGGTTCTGTGCTCTGCGCTCTAGGCAGAATGTACAAACTGGTGGTGCCACAATTCAGCCAAGGAGACAGGAATGCCCACATCAAAGTGGCAGGGTACATCATTTGAGCGCTGGGTAAGCTTTGTTTGTCCAGCCGATCGGCATTTGCTAAAGGTTCCTCTGGTTTTGGACAGCATCGATTTGTGAGCTGGCCAGGATTTCACATTATTGTTGTGAGTTATCAACAGGACACCAAACAGTTCTTATGCAACAAAGAAAATGCATGAGTAAATTTTGGAATTGGGTGTCAGTTTTGCAATTGCATCCACCTCCCACCCCTGCCAGCTGCATGTGTGTAGATGGACCATGGTTCAGTAATAGGCTGGCACATGCACCAAACCATGAGTGCAAGAATGCCACCCTGCCTTCCAAGGAGCAAGTGTATGAAGGCATGAAGATAACAATGTTGTTGTTCCTGGTTGCTGCCACCACGTGCCCTTGGCAAGCTGGGCTTGCTACCCACATTTGTCTTCATACAACCATGGCACCATAGTAAGAATGGGCGTAGCACCTTTTTGATTCCCAATTGCAACCCACATGTGATAGCTTGGCGCTTCCCTGCCAATCAATTATCGAGGGACATTTGCACAGAGGTTAACTGTTTATCCCCGAGTGGTAGACCAACCAATGCATTGGGGGCAACCATAAGGGGCAACCGCTGGGGCCAACCATTGGGGGCATTTGGGGGCAACTGTGAGGGGCAACCATGAGGGGCAAACATTCGGGGCATTCATTGGGGGCAACCATTGGGGGCATCCATTGGGGCCAGCCTTTGGGGGTTAGTTTTTCCATTCTTTTCATCGTTAGTCTTTCTTGCATTTTTAAGCACAAAACTGATTCACTTCATCAATGTCTTAGCAAGAATTATCCACATACCTCTCCTGAAGCATGGTTGTAATGTGGATGCATATCTACAAACATGCAAAGGGGGCTGTCACAAGGACCTTTCATGCCCTGTGGAGGAGCTTAGAGGCCCACAAGCAAAAAGACTGCTCAAATAACACAAAAAGGAATTTAATCCTTAGTGGCTTTTGAGCTTTGTTGGGGTTCTAGATGTAGACCGTAGACCTCCCCAATGCTGCATTCCTTGTGGCAGGCTTGTTGCACCTGTAGGGGTCTTGTAGGGGTCTGTTCTCTACATGCCCGGACTCCCTGTGAGACAGGACTCAAGTGAGAGGGTGAGGGGGGCATTTTCAAGTGTGTTCTCATTTCCTTGCACCCACCTGGAAAAATAGAGAAAGGAATAGAAGAATTTGCTGTTCACATGGACGCACCTGTTTAGAGAAAGACACACGCGCCGTGGAATGTGCAGTGTGAGGTGTGGTGTGCGCACGGTGCACACATATTCGATGTTTGCGGACAACATTTTCTTTCCCCTTGTGCTTTTTTTTGCACCTCACCACCATCCTCCCCTCCCCTATGGTGAGCCCATATGCTGTGGCTGCAGGATAGGGCAGCACCGAGAGAGGTTGTAATGGTAGCAATGGTGGACGATTGCCATGGGTAACGCGGGAATGACTTGGGCAGACCGAAACCCAAAGTGTCCGAATCGGGCTCTTCAGTCTGAGCGGCTGCACCAGAGAGTTCTTCTTCTTTTTCTTCCTTTGGCCCTCCCCTGGCAAGGGGGTGTGGGTGGCTACCACCACCATTGGTGAGGAGGTAGAGTGGAGGCGTTCATTGTTGTATGCTAACCCTTAGGCCATGGCGTCCCTGTCACTCTGAAAATACACATAGTTACAATACACGTAATACGCCAATGGTCCAACACCGAGCCAAACCGCCCTCATGTTGACCAGGACAAAGTTGCATGCACAAGTGAATTTAGATGGTGCCTTAATTGCAGTGCGCGCGCACTGCAACTATTTGGGTGTCTGGCCGTAGTACAAACCCATACTTTGTGGTACTTTGGGCATCATTGTTGTTTGGAGCACCCTCCCGCTGGTTGGGTCTGTAGGGTTGAGCTCGGCCTACTTGGTTTCATGCACTAGTCATCCACTTGTCTTGTTCGCATACAATGCCGCGCATGTGCGTTTTTCTGCCACTATACTTACATATCGGGGCTCCCCACCAGACATGCTATGGACAGTCGAGATGAACAACAAAGCATTCATCCGTCATCTTGCTGCATCCATATCTACAATCCAACGTAATTATGTAGCAGACGTAAAGACCACCAGTGTCCACCGATTGTGTTGGAACTGCCAAACATTGCTGCATATGCATACCAGGACGTGTGTGTGTGGAGCGCTTTGTGACCTGCGTGTGGCCCATAATCCCTCCCCACCAATTATTCCCCCCAACCCCCCCAATACTTCCGGGTAGCTTGTGTGCATTTCTGATGCTAGACCAGGCTTTTATCCCCACGGGTGAGTTGATTTTTGTCTTTTGACCTTTTGCATTATTTTGAGTTATTAATGCTGGTCCCACTGAAGTATTGTTGTGTTCTAGGACGTTTGCTGCGTCCGACCCACACACATTTTTTCCGACTAGGGTGGCCCGACACGATCCACCGTGTCAGATGGCAGTACAGTACAGTGCAGTAACACACAGGGGTATGGCCGAAGGAGTCAGCTTTTGCAGCCCAGGTATATATAGTACCGTAGAGGGAAGGTTTTGAGATAGAAATTCAGAAGTAAAAATTCAAAGAGAGAAGTGAGGAATCGTTGTGGTGCCCAGAGTCCTCCATGCCACAGCTGGCCTTTGTGCTTGGGGAGTATCAGCGGCACCGTCATCGTTTGCCTAGCTGTACCATGGGTGACAATCCCAATCTTCTGCATGTTTCAATATAATCGGATAAATCAGTTTGTCCACTAGACCAGGGGTGAATATAGTGGGGGTGGGGGGGTCCCCCCCAGCCCCCCACCCCCCCCCCGATGATGATTACGATTACGATTTACCCGTTGGACTGAACTAGCAGTTTTGCCAGCAGTTTGACAGGAGGACTGATGGCCCAAAAAGGCGCCAGAGCAGGTGCTACCCTGAGTTTGAACCCAGGACAATCAATTCATGAGCCAATGCATACACCACTGCAATACTGAGCCAATCTGCTAACCCTAAACACAAGACAATAGATTGCACAGGGGTTGGTGTATCCCATGAAGACAGTCCACACAGTGCAATCATTTCTTGGCTCATTTTGCCAAAATGGCTTGCAATTCCGAATCATCTGTGCCTGAACTGCCTGAGCTAGTCGTAACCGTAATCGTCATTCCGTCATCATTGCCTCCTGGCTGAGCAGCCCCCCCCCCCCCAACCTTGGTAATGTCGTCACTATTATATCCACCCCTGCACTAGACTCCGAGATTGCCCACGAGGCGGTGGTGCCGGCATGGCACTGTTCAGGCACTGTTCACGGATGTTGTGCTCGCACCCTCCGAGGAATCCTAGTGGGAAAAATTAGCATTGTTGGTCCCCTCCCTGGCGACCAATCGTTATCTCGTCGCCTAAAGGTCCAGCCCTTCGGACAGAAAAGAGGTTCTAGCAGGGGGTGTCAAGGGGTGTTGATGTTATCATAGAGACTCTAGACTGTGGCATCGGTGAATGTGGTGGTGAAATGTTAGCGGGGAATTGTGGAGTGGGGGGTTAATAGGTGAAAGAGCACACAGTTGAATTCATAGTTTGACCGAGACCGCACGCCTCGTGAAACGAGGTGCACGGGGGGGGTGCTAACGAGGCGCGCAAGGGGGAGGGGGGGGGTTGGTGCAAAGGGGTTTGGCATTGACGAGGCGCGCAGGGGGGGGGGGGGTGGCACTAACGAGCCATTGATCCCCCTAACGAGGCGCACGGGGGGCGGGGGGGTGGCGCTAATGGGGCGCACGGAGGGGGGGGGGGTTGGCACTAACGAGGCGCATGGCCATGAGGCAACGGATACTGGGCTCGCATACGCCCCCGTGTCACAGGCGCATGGTCATCACCACACTCAGTTCAATGTTTTGCCTTGCTGCACTGCAGCGCAGTGACGAGGTGCATGGGGGGGGGGGATAGAAAAAATAATTTTGCCCCATGTGTCTATACTCACAATACTCACAATTTTGCGGAGAAATTAAAGATGGGTTAAAAACACAAAAAAAAATGCGGAGGTGCGGGGGTTGGCCCGCGCATCAAGCGTAGCGAGCCGTAGCTTGGGAAGGTGCTATGTAGATGTCGTTGGTTGCACGTTGAACACCGCCAGATTCGCAAGACGGGAGGCTATATGGATGTCGTTGGTTGCATGTTGAACAATGCCATGTAGCCACTGCAGGAGTCATGTTATTGAAGGGGGGTGCGGGGGCTGACCCCGACCATCGAGCATGGCGAGCCATAGCTTGGGAAGGGTTGGCGGTGCACACACAAGATGGTGCATACACAAGGGGGTGCACACACAAGGTAGTTTGTAGCCACTGCAGGAGTACTAGTTACTAGTGCACTAGTTGCCAGTGTGTGTTGCCCCAAACACAGCCCACATGGGCGAAATGCTCCCAGGCCACCCGCACTATGCCTTGCATAAACCGTGTGTGTCTTTTGGCATGTGCCCTCATCCGTGCCGAGCTTAACTTGAAGCCTAGTGTGACTAGCTAGGAGTAACTTTTGATGCATTGGGGATATGGCAGTTTTGGATTTTCATCCTGTTTCACCAATTTCTCCCTTTTTGCACACTACCTATTTTCACTTGATGCATGTTCTAATTTCTAGGTTGATTTCTCCAAACTACGGTAGCCCCGAATGTGGGCACTCTGCATTAGCCTTCTTTGATTTGCATTCTGCGCCGGATGCAATTTTCAAGGTAAAGATCAACATGCAGAAGACAAGCGTGCAAATGAAGGTCAACCATTACACAAACAGCAGCTCGATAATCTGAGGATGCATGGTAGGCAAATGTGCATTGTTTGTAGTCTTACTTGAATGGTGTTGTTGCTGAGATTCGATGGGTAGAAAGACTTTCCTTTGTCCCTCTTGACATTGGCGGGTGTTCTTCTATGGGGTCCTAAAGGGCTTCAAGGATTCAAGGGACATTATTTCATGGCCTCTGATGGGATGGGAAGGTAGTACACAACCATCCTGAGCTAGGGTAGCTGGGGTGGCCTAATTTTGAGGGTGTTTGGAAGGGGTCGGTATGGGGGTTCTTCACAGGGGAATCTAGTCTAAAAGTAGCGCGAAGTGCGCGCGCGGTGCAAGGGTTCCCTCTAAGATTCTCCATTTAGGGGCTTTGCATACAAGGTCAACAATCAATGTGTTGATCCCATGTGTTTAGTTCTAAGCAGCAATGGTGGTACTAGGGAGGAGTCCAAAGCTTAAATTCAATGAGTGTTCTGCTGAAATTGTGCGCCTCGTTACACGAGGCGCAAATCGGGCTTAGCGCATGCCTCGTTAGCGCCAACCCCTCCCCCCCCCCCTGTGCCCCTTGGCAGCGCCAAACCTTGAAAAAAAATTTTGCCCCCGAACCCCCTTTTTCCCCCATTGGGCCGTCTAGTGCAACCCCCCCCCCCCCCAACGTGTGCCTCGGTAGCGCCAAACACTCCCCGCGCGCTCTCGGCTGCGCCACACCTCAAAAAACCAATTTGCCCCCAAAACCCCCCTTTTCCCCCCTGCTAGGCCGTCTTGTGCATCGCCCCTCCCCCCCGCCCCCGCCCATCGGCAGACCGCAGGCAGGTGCCCAAAAAGGAGGATGGGGCATACACAAGTAAGAGAGACATGGCTGCACGCGGGCACAAATGCTAAGAGTGCCGCCAACTGAAGGCTGAGCAATGCAGCCTATTCTGGTAGTGCCCACCCTCCGGCATGATACAAAGTTAAAGCTGATGATTGAACCAAAACTGTAAATCCACGGCCAAAGGACGATGCATTGCGCAAACGAGCAGTGCCTACCGAAAGGCAAGCAGCAAAACCTCACAGTGTACAATACTTGCGCAAAAAAGATTTCTTTTCTACAGCAAATATACCAAATAACGCGGGCCAATGACACATGCCGTGGGGCGAGTGGGGCCATGAATATTATGTGTAACGAGCACCGGCATGGGTGAGATCTGATGCAGTGGAATATTGATTGATGATTCCCCCGGTTTGCTGGCGATTCCAAACAGCCAAATGATTCCCCCACCTGGCAATTGACCCAAACACTGGCAAGACAAGGAACTGTGACCAGACAGATTTCACATTCTAGTTTCACTTGTATTGACATACATTGCGTGAATTGTTTGGATCGAGCTATTGGTAATCATCACACACAGCAAACTGGTCATTTTTGTCAGCACTTGCTTGCTGAGGATGTTTGGACCAAAATTCCATCACAGAAACCAGGTCAAGAGGTCAAGGTCATGCCATGACAAATTGTCATTAGAAGAAGACACACAGCGAAGATCCTCGTCATCATTGTGCAACACACCAAATTTATCAATTTTCATTTTATGTCTCTACATCCCAACCTTGATTTGATTATTCCCTAGAGGGAACTATTTTGGGCTGGTGTTTACATGGGCCACCATCTGCTCATCAAAGGTGAGGGGCCTCAATTTTGATGGCGACCCATTTGTATCTCTCAGGGACATTCGTTATGCGCCAACACGGTGGGTTTTGGCACTTTTCCTGGGTTTTGTGAACTTTTGGGCCCAATGCCCCAAAATTTCGTATGGTATGCTTTTTGAAATCTGTAAGAAAAGGCCGTTTCAGAAATGTATGGGTTGGGAGGGGGGGTAAATGGTCACATTTTTGAGCAAACAGAGCTGCAAATTGCGTTTTGCAGATTTGTCGATGTGCTCCACTGTACGGTACGAAATACGGTGTCTGATGACCCCTCTTTCTAGTGTACTTGTGCCACTGTGCATGCTTGACATTTTTCTCCAAATCCACCTCAATGCACGTGGCCAGAAACTCCTGCTGTGAAGCCTTTGTGGGGTGTGCTTTACGGTCCCAAAATTGACTTGCAAAAGAAGCGGCCTCTGCGGTGGTCAAAATCTGGTGTTCCTTGTGGTGCATGCAGGTTGCTGTGAACCGGCTGTCCGAGGCCTTTTTGCTTTGCTAGGGGACTTCTCACGAGTAACCTGCACACAGTTTGCACCACAAGAGCGTGCGTTTTTCCGAACCAATGGTTTCTGTGGTGCATGGGGACGCAACAGCACGTGGCGTGAATTTGTATGAGGACATGGTGGCTGCCTGTTGACAAAAACAGGCGGAAAGCAAGGCATTGTCCAAAATGGACGAAGATCTCAGGCATGTCATCGGTACAGCATGCAGACCTGGGGTGTTCCAAATGGCCCTTTTCAGGGGCTTTTCCAAAATAACCCCACATACCCCTACCTCCGGAACAGTCAGTGGGCACAAATGAGGGAACAATGGCACCGACCCCCGAAAACCCACCGAGTTGGCGCAATTCTGAATGTCCCCAAGAGATATTCTTTACGAGAGAGGCTGTTGTGGATGAAGATCATGTCCGTGCAAAGCAAGCCCTCCCATCCCCTGCATAACAGCAAGATGGTACTTAAGAATTTTTCAAACTTAGACGCAATAGACAAACAAGGCAAGCACATGGGCATCCAGGGGCAAGGAGCAGCGCTCATGCAGTGGGGATCTCCATGAAAATCTGTGTGTACTTAGGGCCCAAGTGGAGTATCCAGAAACAACAAAACATCACTGTGGCGTCTTTCTTGATTCAACAACTCTGCAGCAAAGAAAGTGAACGCGGATCACAAATCAAAATGAAGCTGTAAGCGGCGAATGCTTTGCTGTAAAGCCAGCCTTTACATAAAAAGATTCATTTGCATGCTTCTTGCAGTCAGGTCTGTTGATCCATCCGCAGTATGCCTTTCTTGGAAACTCCTGGCAAGTTACAAAGCTCCTTTAATTGGGAGGAGATTGGTGGCGATCCCATCTTCAAATTGGAGCGCCACCGCATCCTTGACAGCAACAGTGGTCTCGCGAGGTCCGTGACTGCTGGCGTCCGTGGCACTGTCCGCCGGGACCCCCACAAGAGCTCCTCATTTCGTCTCCGATTCCGGGAAAAAATGAACAAAGCCATTTTGGCAATTGCTAACTCCGAGGACGTCATCCAGAATGACTTGTACAATCTAAAGCGAAGTGTGTCCCTTTACGCACCTCAACACCTTTGTGCAAACCCCTTGTTCTGGTTCGCCATCCTTCATTCTGCCATTCCTTGATGGTGGCTCATTCATGGGCAACATCTACAGGCCATAATATTGCGTCCACTGTCCGAGGTTTTGGCCACAATCAATGCCATTGAGATTGTTAGTGGTGTCTGTCACAGCAGGAGCATTCAGAACCACTATTTCCACAGATATGCATTGGCCACCAGGCAGCAGCACTCCACAAACGTTTCTTGGTTGAGAGCATTCCATTTTACACAGCACTGCTTCCCTTGCTGTGGGTGCCATAGGATGTCATAGGACAACAATAGGAGACCATCAATCGCAGATGTTTCAGCTGAGATCTGCAGAATCTTCTGAGCCAATGAAGAATTAGGTGAGCCGTTCTTGCAATATTCCCACTATTGCTGTCAATGCCATGGTTGCTGAGTGGCTTACCCCTCCCTTGCCAGAACGGCACCCTTGTCAAAACAGTGCAGGATGCTCTTTCCACAATTTCGCACAACAGCATGGAAATTGGCGGTTCTGTTTTCTGGTTGGTTCATGGAAATCAGGTTTTTCCTGCGATTTGAGGCTGGAATGGTATTTTGGGAATGCTGATTCCTGTCCTGCCACTTCAGGGTCCTTGATATATGGTAGAGGATTGCGTATCCATTGTTTGCCTCCCGTTTTTTTTGCCTCCCTGCTTTGGGTTCCTCAACATGGCTATTTGCCTGTATTTGCATCCAGCCAAAGTCCATAAGCAAAAGATGATGGGAATATTGCCACATGTGAATGCAACGTGACTCCATGAAGAGTTCCGCAGTTACGGGCTGGTCAAAAATGGCGCATTTGCACACAAAGAGTTTATGTTTGTAGTGTCGAGCTTGCACATTCTTGGTCAGCAGCCCTCAATTGGGGGGTGAAATACGAATAATGTGCTGGGGCATGCACTCCACAAATGGTCTTGCACTGGGAGCATCTACTAGTTTGTTGCTGGAACTGTGTGTGCATCATATCTCCGCATTGGATTGGAAGGACTCTATGACGCAAATGCAATTTCTAGTGGATATATTGCAGAGGCAGCACTGCCAATCCGCTGGGGTTTTTAAGTGAGAAGTCAAGTTGTGGCCACCAATGTCTCCACTTGCCGCACGACCTCATTGCCACCTCCTTGGATCTCAATTTAGTGGCGCTTTCCAACTGCATGCAACCTTGTTGTGAAGCATGCGCAAGAGGTTGCAAGTAAGAATGAACGATTCCCAGCCACCCTCCTTGGCCCCATATTTGGACAAATTTGTCATACCAGCGGGTAAACCCTGGCTCAGAGAACCCTTTGGAATCCAATCCTTGCCGTGGGCCCCCAGCGCAGGAGAGGAATCAAAGTGGCTGCCTAACCCCTGCTGTTTGCGGTCCCCAAAGTGGGGGAAAGCGAGCTTACCTCACAACACCTCCTCGGGATGCGATCATGTATCTCATAATGCCAAATGAGGAGCTGCAAATCACCAAGAACCTAGTCCTATTGCTGCTTTGTTAGGGCCAAAGACAAGTCTGCAAGCATTTCGGGGAGGGGCTATGGTTCGCTTGAGGCCCTAGCATATTTGGCACCATCGGCGGATCCAAGGAGGAACAATTGGTGGTAGGGCTATTAGTGCAGCACAGGCCTATGGGCTTTGTATCGGAGAAACGGCATCTGTTTGAGTCCAACACTTGGACCAAATGACCCCAAAGGCTGTCACCATTGGACCCCAAACCCTCAGATGGGACACTTGTGATTCCTCCCCGCTCTTGGACCCCTGGGCCGGCAAGGGTTATGTAGCCACTTGTGATTCCTCCCCGCACGTGCTGAATTGTTCCCACTTGCATACAGAACGGTACACGGGTGTACGACGTCTAGTGCACAGCCAGTAGAGGCAGCAAAAGCATGTGTTATGTGGAGTGCTGGTGGCTTTGGTAAGCATGCACAATCATGTGGCAATACACTTCCAAAAGGGTGACCTTGTCTCCGAAAGCAGCTTGCCTGGTGAGGCGGAACCTTGTAGTTTGTGCGCGCACAACAGGGACTTGTATTATGAGTATGGCGTGCAAGACATTTGGCAGCCTACAGCTGGTGCGCAGGAAAAAAAGAACATTTCTTGCGCATGTCGCATTTCTGGATGCAATGCAATCCCATAGGTTTGATGTCATAGGTGATAGGAGGAGCTCTAACCTCGCCTCAACCCCAAAGCTCCTTCTAACGCTGCAATTTGCTGGTGGAGAGCGAAGGGGTCAGTGAATGATAATGATGGTGAGCCTTCTGGAAACGAATCTCAGTCAGTCAGCCCCCCTCCCCTTGTTTTTGGAGATTGTTGCTGGTTGCAACACCCTCGGAAATCATTCATTTCTACAACAAAACACTTGTAAAGCAGTCGATTCCATTTGATGTACTGTTGTGTGACACTCATTTGGTGTCTACAATCTTTTCCCCAGCCCCCAACCCTTGGAGACCCATCAGTGCCTGCATTGGCATTTATTTGCATTACTTGTGCAAATTTCATTGTTCAAGATTCATCTTATTTGGAATTTTTTTTTTTAGAAACTTGTGCTGACACTTTTTGCTGCCCGCATAACTTTGCCTTGTAGTTGGGGATCAGAGGTCAGTGACACAGAAGTTGGGCTATGGATTGAGGCGGTTGTGGACTGGGTGGAGCTTGTTGGAGATTCCACTGGGTCAATTGAGGACAGCCCACTGATTGCAGGCAAGCAGAGCTTTGTACATTTGCACTTGAACGTCTTCATGTCTCTCTAGGCCTACAGGACAAAGACCCAGACACTATTGACTGGTCCACATTCCTCCCTGAACTGCTTTCTGAGCTGCGTGGCAATGGGAGTTCACCAGCGTCCGCAATAACCTCTGGGAGTTCGACACGATACTTGAAACCTGTTGAAGTGCCCGATACTATCGGGAATGCAGGTGTGCTGCACGGTCCCAAACAACAAACCTTTGGATCCCTCGCCATCTATTCTTCCTTCTGGCCAACAAGCAGATCACCGAAGGGACATGGCATTGCACGCCGGTTGTACCACAGGGTGACCTGCGAGCCTTTATGGGACGCCCCCCACGTTCCCCATTGCGGGCCAGTGACCCTTCCCACAGTCTCAGCATCTGAGGTGCCATCACTAGGGCAAAAGAGCGCACCCGCATATGGGCAGTCGTAGAAAATACCTCTTGCCACGCCCCCGCCCCCCCTGCAGTCTTCTCGAGTCAGGGAGGACAATTTTGATGCAGTTTCATGGCAGACCAATCTACAATTGTGTGCACTTTGCACTGCCAGGTCAGTGTTCCGTCTGTATTGTCCTTTGCCCCATTGTCGTGCTGCCTCCAGCAAAAAGAGAAGGAGAGATAGAGACGGACTGTAGTATTTGAGGCAAACGAGGGCGAACAGGGGTGCGGGGAGCTTGGGGAGAATGGGAGGTGTGCCATAAAGGTGACATCAAAAGCCGCCCAGAACTTCCAGTGACAAATGCAATGCCTTTTCACACAGGACAACGACCGCCCATGATTCCACCAAAAGCGGAAGGGCGTTGTGGGAGCACGAGGATGGTCAAGCAAAGCGAAACGGCTGTCCTCCTGTTAAAGTGCAGGAATCCACAGGGATCAGCAGCCACCATCCAGAAGCCTCCAGGAGATACGAGCCATTGTCCAGAGCTTGTGAGTGGCCACTGCATGATTGGAAAGGGATTTTCAGAAGTTGCACATGCCTTGTTCTTAAGAATTTGCAGGGAATTAATCGCGGTGTTTTTTTGCTGATTCAACTTTCCGCCCCCTGCACATCCCCCCCATACTTGGCGCTAACACCTGCCGCACTTTTTCATGACACCTGCCGGCACCTGCCAACACTTTTAGTGACACCTGCCGACACCTGCCGGACCTGTGTGTGTGTGTGTGTGTGTGTGTTTCCATGTGCCTCTACCAAACTGCCTGACACCTGCCGACACCTGCCGTGGCAGGTGTCAGCGCCAAGTATGACTCCCCCCCCCCCACAGTCATTAGCGGACGTCTTCGTAGTGCGATGCTCTTGTCTCAGGATCCACTGAGTCCCTCAGCAGCTTGACGCGCCTTAACGGTGTCCAACGCCCGAAGCCTCTCAGCAACAACGCTGTCAATGGGACTCCGCGGATTCCGGATCAGGAGCCCGCAAAGGCTGCTGCCATGGCTCGATGCGGTGCCCCGCTTCCTCCGACTGGCCCTTGAGTGACCCTCTTCTGGCGTGTTTGAATGCGTCGCTGTCCTGGAGTTGTGTTGCCTTCAGGGTTCTGAGTGACTGTCAGGGGCCTGTGCAGCGGGGTGCTGCAATGTCACCCGACAGCCATGGCACCCGCCGTGGGTGTGTGCTCAGCAATCTGCTGGGCTGTATGGTCTACTGCGCACGCTCGACGTCGTTAGAGCATCTGGGCACAAGCACATTGACCTGGTGCTGGATAATGTAGGGGCCCTCGCCGGATGCTTTGGGGCAGGGTGTCGACACTGCTTTTGGCGCAGCAGTGCATTCTGCGGCGCGGCGCATTGCACACCAATTGCGATGGCAGGGGGGGCTCACGTATGTCCAGAGACATGTTGAATCCAGCTGACTGCGTCAGCCGATGGCAATAGCCTTAGTTTTGCCACGGGGGGCGGGGGGGGGGGGGCTTGAGTCAGCCCGAAGCGAGACGTCTAGTGCCACATGTTCCCCCGCGCCTGTTCTTTGGCTTGATGTGTTTCTGAATTGAGGACCACACCCTTATTGATTTGCCCGCGCAGGCGCCGCGGTTTTGTCTGTGGTCGTGCCTGAGTAAAGGCTGTGCCGGCCTGGCACACGGGGCTGTTATCATGTTCTGAATTGAACCGCATCAGCTCCCAGAGTATTGAGTACTGTGCTGGCATTTGTTTCAGGACGGGGCGGACCAGGTCAGCACAGGGAACCAATGCCATCAATACAAAAAAAATCACACCACAGCGCACTGCACCGCACCGCACCACACTGGTGAGGGGCCTCCCTATTTCCCGCTTTCCGCTGCACAAACAACACACTGGCACACAGCGCGCACGCTACACACACAGCCCTCCCGTTTACCTGTACCTGTGGGTAGACATCCCTGCCTTTTCCTTCTGGTGATAGCGCCTTCGGCACACGGCACCACACCACACCATGGTGGTGCGGTGTGGAGGCAGTGGGGGGGGGGGATTATTGCATAGCACCGCACAGCACAGAGCAGCACTGCACAACCCAACACAAAGTGCTTGAGCAAGGCACCGGGCAAGGGTGACACTGGCACAAGAGGTCATGGAGGCTGGAGAACAAAAGGTAAAAGGTGGTCCTCCTTTCCCAGCCCCCCCCCCCCCCCGCCCCCAACAGCGACCAGGGCACCACCATGGCGAGAGTGGCACCGAGCACAACATCGACAACCACAACAGCAGTGCGTACAATGACGGCAATGACACAAGCGAGAAGGACACGGGCCCTGGGTACAGGTGCACAGGGTCCACTGGGAGGATGGCCAGGCAGTGAACCTTGCCCATCAGGGGGGGTGCCAGGCGCGGACTCCCTCCACAGAGGAAAGGGGGAAAGCACAGCACAGATGCGGCCTCCAAGGGGGGCTAGAGCAACCAGTCCGGTGCATGGGGAGCCACCACGGTGAGGCACACGCCCCCCCCCCCCCCTCTGCCAGTGGACTCTGCCCACGACCTCGAGAAGACACTGAGTCGCAGGTTGCCGGTGGCAAGGCAGCCGGCCCCAGCAGACAGGGCATATGATCAGATTCAGGGTTAAGGATCAGGGCCCACCCGTTTTGCATTTTTCCGTGTGCAAGACATCCTGGCCATTGCTTTTTGGTAGCAGCACCTTCTGCATACCGCAGCGCGCCACACCACACCACACCACACCACACTACAGGGGGTGGGGAGTTTCATGGCACTTTAATTTTGTGAGGGAAATTTCGCGTTTCAAACTGACCGCGGAATTTCCCGCGCGAAATTCAGGGTTCTCCGCGAATTTCTCGCACACTAGCGGTACACACTGTGGACTCTGGCGGGTGGTGATACACTCAACCAGGGGGCTCTGCGAAATTTCCCACAGCGAAATTTACCACCGCCAATTTGACTTGGCATGAAATTTCCCCCTCTCCTGTACACCATGGTGGCATGGGGTGGCGTGGAGGTGGCTGGGGGGGATTTTTGCCCTGAGGGCTCTGCTGGTTGGGCATTGCATAGCACAGTCGCGATGTTGGTTTGCTTCTTCGTCCAAACCCGTGCCTACTGTCAGGTGCCTACCTCTGCAGTATGCGGGGGCTAGCAGCTGCCTACTGCACAGCTATGGACGGGTCAAACCCATTCTCAACTGCGGGTCTGGGCGCGCTTTGTGTCTTGCTGTACAGGTTTGTGAAGACCCTCCCGCACCCTTTCTATGCCAGCACCTGCCTGCGACCACCCATCGGCGGATTTGGGGGGGACACCAGAGGTCAATGAAGTAGAACCTATGGCACTTAAGTACTCTGGCCTGGGCCTGGGATGTGTGTGGGGTGGGGGGTGGGGTGGTTGGGTGGCTGGCCAGTTTTTTTACCACCCCGACAATGAAGATCTCAAATTAGTTAGTGGGCTGATTCATTTGAGGTATGTATCGTGGGGATGGTACAACAGTTTTGTTCTGGTGCCTTTGGCGCTGGTTTCCAGCACACACCCATCCCATCCCGTCTTGCCCCCATTACATGGGGAGGGGATGTCCCCCTTACAGGAGGGGGGGCGGGACAGGGATGGGCCCCACAGCGACCTGTTTATTTTGGTGCCTGTGTGTGTAAGGCGGGGGGTTGGCTCTGAGGGGCCCCAGATGATGAAATGACAATGGCGAAACTCTCTAGTCCCTCTTATGGTACAGGGCAAATTTTAGCGCCGAAGCCGCCAAAATCTTTTCTGAGGGGCCAGAAGGGGTCGAAATCTTTAAAACAATTTGCTTGCCAACAAAAAAGGCATCAGGCCCATCAAATTGATCAGCGGAGTGTGCTGAACACGATGATGTGCGTGGTGGGGTTCAAAAGTCACTGTTTTCAAAAATGGTGAAAATTGGCCAGAATTGGTCAGCCAAATCGTCATTTCGTCATTGATGGGGCTCTGCACCCCCCCACTAAGTCCCTCCCTGGGGCGGGATGGGATGGCGCTGTCATCAATAGTCAGGGGGTGGTGATGGGAATGCCGTGTCCATATCAAGTACCCCGTCCTCGTCACGGGGGGGTCGCCGGCACCGGACCCTTTACGCCAACTCCCCCCCCCCCTTCCCCCCCCCCCCTCCCTGGAAATTGGCTGGAAAGTGCCGGACCATGGGCGCCAAAGGCGCCCGAAGCAAATTTTGCTTGAATTAGTAGAGGGTGAAAAAATGGGTTTTCACCCCATGTGTCTATACTCAAAATACTCAGTTTTTTAGGGAGAACCCAATAATGGATGAAAACCAAATTGGACCAAATATCAATACCACCCCTGTGCAGAGGTATGTCGGAGTTGGGCCATACCCTAGTGGTAAAGCAGTGCCCTTGCAAATGAATGTCTTGGGTTCAAACTCCAATGGGGGCAATCTACCGGACCACAGGGAGGGTCAAGAACACCATGGGAAATTTTTTGTTTTTGTTTTTGTTTTTGTTTTTTTTTTGTTTTTTTAGTGCTTTGTTTGTCCCCTGTGTTGGGTATCCCTGAGAAAGCAGGGTTGACGTGGCATTTCCGCCCATTGGTGGGTCCCCCAAAAGGCAGGGTTTAGGCAGCCAATTCTGATTTTGTCCCCATTTGTTTGGGGACCCCCGAGAATGCAGGGGTGATGTAGCATCTCCGCCCTCTTTTGGGCCCACTTTGATCTTGGCAACAGTGGCCAGGAATTGACTCGGGGGTGCTATGCCCTTAAACACGAGTACCACCTACCATGCCCCCCCCCCCCTGTTGCAATTTTTTTTGCCAACATACATACTGCAAAAATGTCTACCGCGATGAGGGGGTCATTTTAAGCCGTATATGTTGGGGTCCGGGTGCCCCCCTCCCCTTCAGCCGGCCCCAGACCCCCCCCCCCCCCAGACCCAGCCCCCCCCCCCCTCCCCCCCGCTGCCCTGAAATTGGCTGGAAAGTGGGAGGGAGTCGGCGTATGGCCCGTTGCTACGCCCCCCCCGTGGTCCTCGTACACAGCGGCCCCGTCCTAGTTTGGATGTTTGCATTTGGTGCGTATTTGTATTCTGTCATGCGGTGGGGGGAGTGGACACAGTCTGTTTGGCCAGAGAGGGCGAGTCCTGGTGGGCCTACAGCCCCAGACGCCGAGGCACTGAAATCCTTGGAGATCGATGCGAGCAAGTAGGAGATCGGTGAGTCGTGTTCATCAGAGCGCAGTCCTACCTATTCGCAGAGCCACCCGGGTTTGCATAAGGGACACGATGTTTCCTTTTTCTCCCCGGCATTGAGGAGAGTTGAGGGACCCGATTTGGCGGTTGGCGGTTGTTGATGGTCCTGCGTCGGTACACTTCCAAATGTTATGAGAGCCCCCCCCTCTTTTTTTTGAATTCGCTCCGCCCAGCGCATGGACACAATGTTGCCTATTGGTATGCTGTTCCATCCAAGGACGGGGAAAGGGCTGTCTTTGCGAGACTTCGATGAAGCAGTGGCTCAGATGTTAATGGCAGCCTGCTTTGAACTCCACGGGCTTGCTGATGGACCCCGTTTGCTTTCTTTGCAGCTCGTTTTGGGTCGAAGAGATCGCCTGGCAGGGATCCGCGTTCTGAAGTTCGGGCCCACTTATTACGCACCGGGGGGGGGGGGAGGGATGCATTGGAAGGGGGGGAGGTAACCCCCACCCCCTGCAGGGCGCCCAGTCTATGCCCAGCCACTGTCTCCCTGGTGCCAAGTGCCAGCTTCAACGGCATAACTCTGACCGACAATAACCGCCCCCAGCCGCTTTGGCAACCTCCTCCAACCGCCTGCCCAACCGCTTCTGGGGCCACCTCTCAGGTCCCTTCCCTTCTAGTGCATCCCTGGGGGTTGGGGTCGGGTGTAACCGGGTATAGGGGCGGCAAACCCATTGCTAGTTGCTAAAGCTGGCTGGGCATGAGCAACTGCGGACGCCATGGGCACACGGAGGGGTGGTGTCCCAGAGCCTCCTTGGAACCAAGCGCTGACGTACCGTTGGGCTGAGCTCCTGTTGCAATGTGACGTGGGCTTGCGCTTCAGGCCGACAGTCCGGTCCCCAGCGTCTTGCGTCCGCCCTCCAAGGCCTGTGATGGAATGGGCAGAAGCCCCATGGACTATTGCTCCTTAATATGATTTCCTTCCTTCCCTCCAAGGCCTGTTAACCGTTTGGTATCGGTCCAACGTCACCGCTTTGGCAACTGTTTTGCTTCAGCCTGGGATTCTCCACAGAAATACTTTTACGCGCTCCAGAGAAATGCCTTTACTGACACCGGTAATCTCCACAAGGAATACTTTACTGACACTGCGCAGCACCCGGGGGGGGGGAGACAACCAGCACAACCCCAATACGCCAACTACTGGGTGCCGCTGACGCGCAAACGGCACGTCCCGCCACATCCAGCACAGCCCCAACACACCAACTACTGGGCTCCGCGAACGCGGAAACGACACCAGCAGGAGCACCGGCTGCGGCCGACAGAAAGCAGCGACCCGACGCAACATGCGAAGGGAAGGACGGGTGACTGTCCAGGGCTCCGTAAAGAAACAACAACCCGACGGAATGTCACACAGGGGGACCGCTGGGGTTGATATGCGACCCCCCTCTCCCGCAGCAGAAGTGGGAGGAGCGCCCCTTTCGGGGGGAGGGGGGAGGGGTTAGAGGGATGGGGGGGTCCAGCCGGCGGCCGGGGGGGGGAGGGGTGGGGTACCCAATATGTACACCTTCCCATGATCGCCGTGGGCTGGAGGACAGCATGTCCCCTGGCATACGGCGTCCCCCGACGCCGATGTCCCTTCGCCGGCAAGGCCGGGTCAGAGCGCCCCAGACGTACATCCCAGCGCCTTCGGCGCCTCCATGACTGTGTCGGACCCCCTGAGCCAAGTCAGCCCCACCACGGCCAAAGTACTGCTGTGGAGGGAGTGGCGGTATTTCTGTGGAGAGCGCCGGTGCTGCCCAGCGAATTGGAATTGACGGGAGCTGCCAGTTGCCCCGGGGTATTCTACGCTGCAACGGCAGTTGTTGTGCGCCTGCTGCTTTGCACCGTCCATGTGCTTTCGGGCCCTGGGGACCCATGCACAGGGGGCGGTTGTCCTCCCACTGCCATCAGTCACCCCCCCCCCCCCCTCCCCACCACCGCCGTCGGTTACCCCCCAAGCGCCGTCGCCTGCCCCCCAACGGGACCCTGTCCAGAACACCTGTCCCGATGGTGGAGGGGGATGCCCTGATGCACAGGCACGCCCCGGCCCCTCTTTGCAACACTGTGCATCCTGGGCAACCTGAAAATTGCTCTGCGGGGGGGGGGGGTGACATGGACGCCCGCTGAAGGAGGGGGGGGGGTTGGAGAAATGGGGTTCCGCGTCGGGCCCTTTGTTTTGTGTAAGAACGGATGTTGGCGCCAAAGGCGCAGGAACACAAATTTTGGCCCGAAAAAGTTTTTTCCACCAATAATCCCCCCCCCCCCCCCCACATTTGAGTAGTCAAAATGATCAGCGCGACGTGGGTATCATTTTGAGCCATAGATGTTGGGTTGAACCCCCCCCCCCCCCCTGGCACGGCAGGTCGGGCACCCCCGCCCTGAACCCCCCCTCCCGTCACGGCGGCCAAGGAGGGGGGGGGGGGGTTGGGAAAATGGGCCTCCGTGTCACCCCCCCCGCAGAGCAATTTTCTTCCTGCCCAAGCGCCGTCGCCTGCCCCCCAACGGGACCCTTTCCAGAACACCTGTCCCGATGGTGGAGGGGGATGCCTGATGCACAGGCACGCCCCGGTCCCTCTTTGCAACACTGTGCATCCTGCCCTGCCCCCTCCCAATCCCCCAGTCCTGCCCCTTCGTCGTTCTCGCGCAGCTTTGGATTCCTGCATCTGACGTGCGTGGCCACGTTTTCCGCCGTGTTCAGCTACGCCCTCGTGGGCGCCAAGGACCACGCTGGCCAGCGCGAGCTGTGCATCGCGCGCAGCGACGCCGCCCTGCAGGTGCTGGGGGATGCCCTCGATGCCATCAGCTCCTACGGAATGCTTGCGGCCGGGGCAGGTCTGTGGTTGCTCTACGCTGCGCCCCATCGACTGCGGTGCGGAGAGACGACGGCCGTGAATTCCCACGTGGTAGCGTGGGCACACTGATCAGCCACTACGGCACTCAGCGGCCGGCCGAGTACCGGGCGGCTGCGGAACTTCCCCCTGTTGTAGGCCCCTGTCGCACAAACAAGAAGGGAGCTGTCTGAGCGGTTGCACCAAGAGTTGGACGGGGCTTTCTGAGTGTCTGTTTTTTTTTCTATGGTTGCGATGTGCTGATGCTGTCACCGCCATCACACGGGGGACCCAACGCGCGTCACCATACGGTGAGGGGGGGGGGGGGCGAGGGGGGGCAGCCAGGCCGGCTCCAAGTGGCTCCCTCCCCAACACACCCTCCCTGATTTTCGGCCAAACTGAATTGCCCAAGGTTGCCGATTCGGGTCTTGTATGATCATTTGCGCACGAGGCACCCAAAGAAAGGTTTTGTCGATGGTGGCCACCCCACCCCACCCCTCGTGCCAGAAGAATTTTTCATATCTCACCGTGAAATTGTTGAAAAAGATCAGCGCGATCTGGCGATCGTTTTTAGGTGCAGCAGTTGTGCCCCCCAGTGCCCTCATGCTTGTGTGGCAACCCTACTCCCACCTGTACCCCCACCCCCACCCCTCCCCTCCCCAAGGGACCTCTGGCCACTTCTACCGTTCAAATCTCAAGATTGCGAAGCTCCATTAATTCAGAGAGCAGTATGCATCGAACTTTTGGTGAACACAAAACTGAGTACATCACGACAAGTCAATCATTTCTCGTCCGACGATCGCTAAGGTGCGCAAAAAGCAAAATGATTGCAACAATGAATTCTTTCTTGCTGCTATGTTCGTTACAAAATTCCTGGTATTCCCCCAGCGCCTATGTTACAGCGCTCTGTTCAACACGTTTTCCATGTTTTCTCGGTCATCCCATGAAAGTGCAATGACATGGTACACTGCCCAAGCCAAACGCCTGGCAAAGAAAGATTTGTGTTTGGGGTTGGTTGATCTTGTGTGCAAGCGCAACCAGAACTACCTCCTCAGAGGAGGAGACTGGGCCGTCCCATGGGGGCGTGGAGGTCTGCTAATTTTCATTTACTGGGGAGTCTTCACTGCCTGCTGCCCCCAGGCAAACACCTTGTACCTTGCACTCGGAAGAATCCAACTCCACCTTCAACTGCAATTGTTGAGGGACAGCAACAATAAAAGGGCAAAAAACAAAAAATCTCAAAAGGGTAAAGGAAAGCAATATTTCTGGGCCGTTCAATTCAACTTTTTGCGTGCACATTTAAAAAAAAATCGCAAAGAAGATCAAGTTTCGAGGGGCCTGCTCTGCAAAAAATACAAGTTCCACAAATTCTTACAATTCGCACGGTTCGGCCGGTAAACAGGCGTCTCAGACTCAGGCCCCCCCCCCCCCCCCACTGGCCAAAACAAAGTGATGAAAAACCAGGCATTTTAGTCGGTGTGTACTCAATGGTAGGTAGCCATAGGTAAAGGAATGCTTTCCAACGCGCTCATTGCTGAAACAAGCTCATTCCAGCTGAAAGGGGATGCAAATGTATCTGGGGTTACCATAACAAGGCAAAGTTTGAGCACCTGATGACGTGTGGCGAGGGGCACACGCCACAACGGGGCGAATGGACACGTGGAGATGGCCCAAGCCCAACGATACAACAGATACTGATGAAAGGGAGGAAGGGAAGAAACATGCAGACAAGAATAAGGGCATGCAATGGTCGCTTTTCCATCATCGGGCCATCACACAAAGGACAGTCAGTGTGGACGAGCCTGGCGCAGCAGCCCATGGGGTTCGCTGTACCCAAGATACGTGTGTTGCGGATGTGGAGGTTTGTGGGTTTGGTGAGTTGTGCACGGCCACAACAGTGGACGCGTAGCATTGCCGGACTTTAAATTCTGGTTGGGTGGAAACTTCAACTGCGGGGGTCGGAAAAGGGGCCCCGGTGACCATGTCTCGACTCAGAGACACAGCCTGGTTTAGGACCAGCAGTGCCTTGAAATTGGACTGCAAAGTGCAGAGCGGCCCAGGTGGAAAATGTTAAAAAGACCCCCCCCGCCCCCGCGCAGTGAAGCCTGGTGAAGTCAAGTCCGTACCGCTGTTTGCGCTTCCGTAGCGCTGCGGGGCGGTAGGCTGTGGCGGAGTGCTTGCACTACGCACTGAAGATTATTGCCGTATGGATCCTTCATGCATTGGTGCCGCTGCCTGCCACCACAGAGATGGTGGGCCCGCACAGCAGCTTTGGTGGATCTTCGTGAGTGGCGAGAAGTCTATTGACACCGGAAACGGTGCTAACCCCAACCCCAACCCTTGCAACATCTGAGGGCTTTGTCGCAGCCCCGGCCCCCCCGTACAGAAACTCGCCGACCGCACACAAAACCGCGCGAAGGCGACCATGCAAACGCCGGCAGAACCCCTTCCTCCCGACCTGATGCATACCTTGGGGGATCGGCGCCCCCCCATCCCCCCCTACCCCCCCAACCCCGCAGCGGCCAAGGGCCTCACTCGCAGGAGCGGAATGTGGCTTGAAGAGCCCCACCCGCCCCACCCACCCATGCCCTGTGGGACTGTGGGACCGCAAGGGCCGGCGCCATCCGCGCTTTGTGGCAGACAGCCGGGGCAAGCGGCGCGGGCTCCGCTGCAGACTTGCCACCAGCATCTGCCAACTCAGACACGATCAGATGGAGCAGGGTGAGCCGCACGCTGGACGCGGCACGTTCCTACTGAGTTCTGGGGGTGCAGGGGGGGCGGGTATTACTGAGTGGCCTTTGGTACGGGGCCGATTGCTACAGAGAACCTGTTTTGCTGCCAGACGCTAGTGGGATGTCTGCTCCGCCGTCTTTCCCCCACGGCCGCGTCGCCCCCGCCGCTTCCACGTGTGCAGGGGCGTTCGGGAGCGTCTACCTGCTGACGTGGATGGCCGGGAGCTCCACCCTGCTGCTGCTGGGGGCGTTGGGCTTGTTGGTCCTCCTGTACCTCAACCCCTGCAACTTCAAGGACGACTCCGCGTTCGAGGCCGTCGCTCGGGCCCGCAAGACCGGCAGGCCCAGCCAGACGCTTCTGGGGGCGCCGGAGACGCCGACGACGGTTTCGCCGAGGGCGGACGGCTTCCCGGAGCCACTGTCGCCCATGTCGGTGTGCGTTCTTTGGGTTTGGGGTTGCTGGTGCTCCCCCCCCCCCCTCCCCCGGGGCGTGGGGGTCGCTGGCCTGGGGCCGGGGGGTTGCGGAACCGGAACCATCACGGCCTGGGGCGTGACGGACGCCGGGCTGCCTGTTGGCCCCCCTGCCCCTGCCCCTGCCCCTGCCCAAGGGCTTTGCTTGAAGGGAGGGGGGCACCCCCCTCCCCTCCCAACGCTCCTCCAACAACTCTACCCGAAGGCATGTCCACAACCCCAATACCACCCCCCCCGCTTTTCCAACCGCCAGTGACTGCCCCCCCAACCGATTTTTCAGTGCGCCCCAACCGGTTTGTAATTGCTCTGAGTTGGCCCCCAGAGCGCCCTCCCCTTCAAGCAAACCCCTGCCCTGCCCCTGTGGCGGTGGCTGCCCCTTCCCCCGTGCCTGCGTCCATGGGTCCCCCCTCCCCGGTCCTTGCGCCCGTGGCTCCCCTTTGCCGACCTGGAGCAAATGCCCCCGACCCCTGCCCAACGGTATCGCATCTCACAGCGACAGCAGTGGTTTTGCTGGGGAGCACCAAACATCCCGCGTCGTGGTCCCCGGTCAGTGTGCATCTTGAAAACCCCATCAGCCCGATTCTTCAGGGGTGAGCGACCGGAGAGAGCGAAGGACGAGCAGCGCAGTGCGCGCAGAACGAGTCCGGAGATGGCAGACAGGCCGGCAGCCTGCGGGCCCCGGAGTGCGTCCAACAGATGCAGTCCGGTGCACGCCCGGGGTTCCTTTGGTGTATCCAGCGGCAGGAATGTATTAGAACGGCTGACAACCGTGGGAGGAGCCCCCCCCCCCCCCCTCTTTGGACCCCCCTCCCCCCCCCCAACCCCCAACCCCTCCTCCCCTTCCACTGTTTGAGGCAAAATTTTTCTTCCGTTCCTTTGGCGCAAGAGGATTCAGCCTTAAAAAAATTTTCCGGCGCCTTTGGTGCCGCAATCGGGGACCAAAGGAGGAAGACCCCCCCCCCATCAACCCCCCCCCCCCGCCTCCTCTCTTCCAATACATCCCTGTCCAGAGGGGACTGTGTTCCCCTTGGGTGTGATGCTTGGGTGCGACCTTTGCCCTCGGGGCACACCCCCTGGCCCCCAGCAGCAGGCCCCACTGACAGCCCGCGTGTTGGAGGCATCCGCTGCACGTTTTTGAGCCCCAGGACTCTGCGGGGGGAAAGAAAAAGGCAGGGCAAACAGGGGCCTGTGATGGAAGCAAAGTCAAATCGCCACAACAACGCTGATGCTTCTGCAATGCCTGCCTTTCTGCCTCTTATTTGCCTTTTTACACGAGCACCATGCCGGTGGCTGTCTCTTCCCCGGTCCCTGTACCCATGGCTGCCCCTTGCCCTGCCTCCCATGCTTGTGCCCCCCCCTCTCCCCTGTCCCTGTCTCACATCCCCCTCCCCTTACCCCTATGAGAGCCAGAAGCGGAGCGAAGGGGGGGTGATACTGTTGTGGCTGGGCCACACCCCTGCCTCGCATCCTGCTTCACCCGTAGACACGCTGGGCTCTTGCTGGGCCGCTGCATGCTCGGGCCCCGCTCGACAGTGCCCAAGCAGCGAGGCGGTGTCGCCCGGTCCGAGACCGGGCCTCATTGTCTGTGCCGAGGGCTATGTCCTCCGAACATAGGCTTTGCATAGGCTTGAGGGGCCATTGAACGCGTCTGAAGAGGGGCCGCATTGACGAGGGCAGGCACTGCCGCAGGGGCGGGGGGTAGGGGGGAGCTTTAGCGCGCCTGGCGTGCGCCAGGCATCTTTTTTGACCTGTGCCCCACCTGTGACCTTTTAGGGGGTGCACTAAGTGCAGTGCGCGCGCAGTGCAACTATTTGCACGTCTAGTCGTCCTAGAACCCCATGCTTTGTCATACTATGGGCATTATTGTTGTTTGACAACGGGTATTTTGATGCTTCTTTCACATTCGGGATGTGGTATATTTGGATTCTCACCCAGTTTCACCCATTTTCATCCATTTTTTGCTCGTTTCTACCACATCCACTCCTTACTAGGTTGATTTCTCAGCACCATGGGTACCCCAAGAAAGCAGGGGTGATGTAGCCATTCCGCCCAACTTTGGGCCCTTGCGAAGGCAGGGGTGATGTAGCCAATGCTGAGTTTGTGCTTCGTTCTTGTGACGTGAGGCAGAAACGCCGTCTAGACCGCTTGCGGCTTGGGGACTTATTACCATAGCGAAATCTATGGGAAAGGTAAAGGCAAAGTACCGTTTGTTAAGTACAATACAAATGACATTTGGAGTTGTTGAATTCACAGCTATTGCCTAATTATGCAGCGTGCTTTGTAGGGAAGGTGCGCAGTCCATCATGGTCTATTGGGGGGGCTTTCTCCATCAGAGGGTATATCTGGGGCTGAAGCCGGGATAGTTAATAGAAAGGTAGCGCGCCGGGCGCGCGCCGGGCAAACATTCCCCCAGGGGCCGCCCTGGGCACATGGGCAGGGGCAGGGGCAGCCGCTGACAGCGATCGGCAGTCATTTGTTGGTTTATGAAACCCTAGCCCCTATGCCCCAGAGGCACCGCCCTCTTCCTGCAGCCCCCCCCCCCCCCCGCCCTTTTGGAGAGAGGGGGCGGAAGGAACACGCGGCAGTCGTGGGCAGCGGGATAGGCATGCCACTGACGCGCACAAGTTCCGCATCCCCCTAAGACCATTGGTGAGTGGGACCCCCCCCCAGCCTTGTGCCAACCCCCCCCCCCCCCCGGCGCAGCTAACAATCCGCTTTCAAAGCCTAACACAGTGCATAGTTTCACTCGGGGGTCTCAGAAGCTGGGCACCATGCTGAGGCTTGTGAACCCCCCTTCTGTTTTAAACATGCTCCTCTGGGCCGAGGGGGGGGGGTTACAGGCGTTTTGGGATGCAGAACCCCTTTTTTTGAATAGCTCTGGTGGGGCATCACAGTGGCGTGTGAGGTAGCATCACCCGTCATGGGTGGGACAGCCCCCCCCCCCCCCACCCCAAACCGACCCTAGTTTCACCATCCTTGGTTACCAACAATTTGTTGCCGCAAGGGGGGGGGGTTGGCGCGCAATTGGTGTGCGACCCCCCCCCCCCCGTCGCCTCGGATGTACCCCGAACCCAAATCTGTGGACCCCGTTGACACATGCTTTTCTTGTGGTGGCACACCTCACATCGCGTGCCATGAATGTAAGGTTCTTCATTGTGCCTTGCATGCATCCATCTTGTGTCAATCGGAGATCTGTGTTGGGTTGCGCCAATTCTGGACGGCCAACCTTGCTGCTCTTGTTGCTGTTGCTTCTGCTGTTGTTGCTGCTGCTGCTGATGACAACTGTCCTAGTGTGCCTACTGTGGTTGCTGCTTGTGCTGTTAACACCCGTCGTGGTATGTGGATCTGTCGCAAGTGGTATGCAGTGCTTCCTCAATATCCCCAAAATACTGATGGTCAATTGAGAAATGACCAAGCATTTTGCACCGAGCTGCAAGGGGAGTTGAAAACGGCTCTATTTGGGATGTGCACCAAAAATCCCACAGTGCGAGGCAAACCGTGCTATGCATATACCAAGGCTGACTTGATTTTCAAGCGTGTCTTTCCTATCTACTTGTAAGTAGTTGGCACAGATGTTGGCCATGGCCCTATCAGGACTCTTTTCTTGAGCCTGATTTTGTTTCTAGTGCCCGACCCCAATTATATTTGGTTATGTTGGCCGAGTGCCAACTAATTGGTGTGCATGATGGTTTGGCCTGGGTGGAGCGCCACTAACACAAGTGGCCGAGAATCGACTCGGGGGCCTTGTGCCCTTAAACAAAAGTACCACCTACCATTGAAGTGTTGACTACCTTGTTTAAAACGGCAGCCGGGGGGGAGGGACAAAACTCAGTAGACTGAGGTAAAACTTAGTAAATATAAATTAATAAAAAATTTTTTTGTAAAAATTTTTTTTACTTAGTTTTACCTCGTTTCTACTAGGTTGTACCAAATTTTACTAAGTGTTACCTCATCCGGTACTAAGTTTTATCAAATACCCCCCACCCGAGGCCTTGTGCCAACCCCCCCCCCCCCCACCCCACCCACTCCGTTGGTGCCGTGGGCCCCCTCTCCTCCCCGCAGCCCCGATGGCGTGCGTCCGAGCCGTACTGCATGCTTCAGCACCCCCCCTCCATTAGGGCCAGGTTGTGGTTCAGGAGGCAGGCGAGCCTGTCCCCACGCTGCCCGCCACCCCGCCCCCTTCACTGCTGCCATCACCATGTTCTTATGCAGGGGGGCATGCTCCACGTCATGTCCCATGACAGTTTCATGGGCCTCCCCTCGCCACGGTCGCCGAAGACCGGGGAGTACATGCGGGAGGTGTCGGTATGTGCCTGTCGTGTGTGTTCGTGGTGGTGGTGGTGGGGGGTGGGGAGCAGGGAAGTATTAGAATGGCCGTCCCCCCCCCCCCCCCTGGACCCCCCCCCCTTGACCAAAGTGACCCACGTGGAAAAAAACGAAATTTCCAACAGGCAACATCTGGTGGGGCCCTTTTTGGTACACAAATTTCTGGGTTCCCCCCCTCCCCCCTTTCAAATACTTCCCTGGGGAGGGCTGTCGCACGGACGGACGGCTGCCAGGCGCAGGGGTACCCTCAAGGGCCCACGGGAAGCGCTTCTTGTAACCCTCGCCCACGTAATCGACGGCCTCCACCGCAGCCTCCGGCCGGGACGGCACATGCGGCCCCTCCCGCCCCAGCCCCCCCCGGGTCTCCTCCGGCATCCCGTGCGCCTCTCCGGCACATCCACATCGTCCCTGGCCGCCTCTGCCGCACGGGCAGCAGAGGCCCGCCCGAGCCGTTCGAAACGAGAAAGTCTGCGGCAGAACGGACCGGGCGAGGGGCGACGGGGAGAAGGGGGCGCGATGGTGGGTCGAGCCCCCTCGGCGGGCGCTCTGCAGTCGTCGAAGGGGCTTCGGCCGCGCGGTGTGAGCGCAGGGCCCGGAGCACGGGGGCCGCTCCTGGCCAGGGCCCGACCCCAAGGGGGGGGGGGGCGCCCCCCCCTCTACGGACCCCAAAATGGTTGTACCGATCAATGGGTTTTGTGGGCGCCGGAGGCGCCGGAGATTTTGTTTTAGGCACATGGAAGGGGGAATTTTTTTGGTTTGATGTGTCTATGTGTCTATACTCAAAATACTCAGAATTTTGTGGAGATGTCAAAAATGGGCGAAAAACACAAAAAACATTTTCACCCCTGACCCGACCTCCGGGTCGGACCTTGGCTGATGGGAGCCTGAGCTGACAGGCAAAAGTTTCTCTTCAAAATTTTGTACCCCAGTTGTGTGTGTTCAAAAGGATCAGCGCGTCATGGGGATCATTTTGAGGTATGTATGTTGGGGTACCCACCGACACCCCCCCCCCCCCAAGGCCCCGGGAACCTGGTGGCTGACCGCCTGACCCGCCTACCCCATTGGGTTTGGGTCAACGAAGAGGGGGGGTGGGAAACCCTCCCCCCCCCCCCCCCACCCCCTCTGCAACCCCTGAAATGGTTGAACACCCCCCTCGAAGTCAGCTCCTGGCCGGGAGCCGCCCCTTTGGCTCGCAGGGTCCAGCTCGGCATTGCATTCGGGAATGGCTCAATTTGCGCCGGGAGTGGGGCTGCGGCCGCCGGGCGAGGGTCCGAGCCCGCGGGTCGACGCGGATCGCCGGGAACTGTGCAGGGCTGTGTGCCGGCGAGTAGTCTGCAGAAACGGGGGCCGCCTCAACGTGGGCGGGCCCTGAAGTACCGTCCAACCACCGTTGGTTGCTGTTCGACTGCCGTGGGCTCCTCTCCAAGCGTCGCCGGTGGCTCACCCAAAGTTGTCAATGGGAGGGGGTCGATGCCCCCCCCCCCCCGAAAAAAAACCACAGCAGACAACCGGCCGCCAAGCAGATATGGAGTAGTTCCTCGCTCTGGCAGAGCGTTTTGCAAGTGCGCGTTTCGCGCGGCAATGTGCGTGTCTTTCCCTCTCACTCCTCTTTGAAGTTGTCTCCGGGGGCAGCGCGTCCCGGATCTGCAGCATCTCCAACGCTGCCCGCGTGGCGTCCAGCGGCGCGGACGAAGGCCGTGAATGCACGCCCCAGTGCAGCGCGACGGTGTCGAAGCTGACCCTGTCGATGACGTGTGGGCACAGGGACCCAGGGGCACTACAGACGGTGGCGTCATGCGTGGTAGTGTTCCTGTGCTCCCTTTCACAGCCCGCAACAAATCTAGGCAACCCTTAATAAAGCACAAGCCCCCACAACCGCCTCTAAAACTACCTCATCTATGAACCCCCACCACCACCCATAACCCCCCTCTGAGGGTACAATGAGCCTTGGCTGATGAAGAGCCATAATGGGCGCAAAGCGCCGGAAATGTTCCTCTTTTTCCCTTCAAGAATGCTGCAGGGGGTGGGGGATGATTAGTGGGTGCAATCCAGTAGCTCTTCAGAGACGGGGTGTGCCTACAAAAGGTGACACCTCCACCTTCGCTTAGCTCCCCTCAATAAAGGTGCTTCTGCGCGCCGAGTGTAGCATGTGGCTCCGAAGGGCCGCTGCATGGCAGTTGGTGGGCGACTGGGAGCAGGTTTCGGCCATCGCTGCTCTCGGTCAGCCTTCAGCAACGTACCTCCTCCGCGTGTAGAGGCTCACGGTCACTGTGCGACTGCCCGTCAGGCGCTGTCGGCCCCCCTCCAATCGCCCACCCCACGATTTCTCCTCCGTTCAGTCGTACTCGGATTTGGCTGCCACCCCCTCGAGCGCCATGAGACGTCCGACCAGCTTCAGGAGCCGCTCGGACATCCCGAGCGGCTTCCCGGGCAACCTCTCCCCCGAGCAGCAGAGCGCCCTGACGTGGTTCAAGCAGCAACTGGATACCTACGTCCCGAATTTCGTGCCCATGTATGGCACCCCCTGCGGTGCTGCGGGGCTGGACGGGTGGAGCTTGAAGTGTCCTCAGGGTCCACATTCCGGTCAATTCCAAAGCGCGCGCATGCGCGCCATCGATTTGCACCGTCCCAACTCCGGCCATTTCCACCGTGCGCACGCGTGTGCCGCCGATTTTGGACCAGACTGGAGGGTCCATGTCTCGGTCGTCAAGTCCGTGCGGGCACGCTGGTGATTGTGGACCGCCCCAGAGGGGGCCCCAAGCCCGGTCATTTCCAAAGCGGTCGCGCGCGCGGGCGCACACCACCGATTCTGAAGCTGATGCCGAGGGATCAGCAGAGGAGACCATCGTAAGTAGGCTTTGCACCACCAAACCCTCACCCCCCCAGCACTCAATGGCCAAATGGGGTGAAAAACATACGAGGAGAGTCTAGAACATGCTTTGCATGTGTCATTTGATCATTGTAATTACAAATTCAAAAATTGTAAGTCACCATATCAAAAAAACGGGTTTGGAATTTTCGGTTGAGCTGTTTGGGCTGAAAGCAGTTTGTGCATCAGTTGCTCGGACCTCCCCCACCCTCTCCCGGCACTCAATGGCCAAATGCGGTGAAAGCCACACAACGAGAGTGCAGAACAGTCCCGTGCATGAGATATTGGATCAGTGTGAGTGGTCACCATGTGAGAAAAATCGGACCAGGTGAACAGTCGTGGCTGAGAGCTGTTTCAGCAGTTTGCGCCATGTTTTCAGTGCAAACGGTGACTTTGCATCTTTCAAACCGGCCCTGGCCAGAGGCTGCAAAACGCGTCCCTTTGCATCCTCCCATGGGTATACTGTCACGGCATCCCCAACCCCACCAACCCCACCACCCCAGGAGGATACTACAGGGGCCGAAGCTGCCAAACATGCCGTCGTCACACAAATGCCTGAAAACTGCACAAATTGCACACGCACTCATCCCACACTGATCAAGGAAACCCCACTCATTGGGGACACAAAAATTTTCCGGCTCAAAATCAGGAAAACGATTTGTAATCCATTTGATCCAACAAAAGGGCTCGCCCCCCTCCCCCCCCCCGGCTAGGTAGGTGGATGGGCCCAGAAAAAGTTATGTGGTGTTTCTCATATATGCTGGCTTGCATGGTTTGGATCTTACAAGCCTATGTGATGTGCCCCCCCCCCCCCCCTTTGGACCGCATACCGGGCACTGATCAGGCGTCAGGGGAGGACGCCATGGGCAGAAGTTGCATTCTGGATTCCCACCCATGCAGGGGGATGCCCGCGGCAGTGCGGATGCCTGCTTGTCATAGCAGAAGGTTCGAGGGCGAGAGGCCAATAGGCGCCGCCACAGACTAACAGAGCCAACCCAACCACCAAGCCCCCCCCCCCCCCTGGACCCCACTTCCACACCATCCCCTACCCATCACCCCTAGTGGCATCCACGCCACGCGAGGGAATGGCGGACGTCCTGGCACTTGATAGGCGGAAGCGAATACACACTCTGTGTCATGGACACAACACACGCACCACGGACCCAAGGGGCGATGGGAGGGGGTGGGGGGACACAAGATGCGCTTGCCACAAGCAGGACTGAGCGCGGTAAGGGGCGGGTTGAAGGCTGGTAGGTGCCGTTGGGGAAGTGGCCCCGCAAGTGGACATCCTGGGCCCCAAAAGCCGCCGTTGGGGAGGGGGTCCTCCACCGCCGGGATGGGGGTGGCCGCCTGGACGCCCTGGGCCTGGCCAATGGCGAGGGCCGCTCTCTGTGGACCCGACACAGAGCAGCAAAGCAGGACAGTCCAGGGGCTCTGTTGGCACAACCTCCCAAGGGAAACCAAGGGGAAGTAGGGAGGTGAGGATAGGCCAGGCAGAGAGAGGGACGGCACTGGGCCGATGGGCACCGCCATCTGCGGGGGGAAAGGGTCCCAGGAAAGGACAAGGGTAAGCGGCAGGAGGCCGATCGGCGCCGCCAGCTCAGCGATCCGTCCGGGCGGCCTGCCAACCCCCTCCCCCCCTTTGTGCCACCCCCCCCCCCCCCCTGCTGCAGCTACTGACTGTGATTGTCTGACTAATGTAGTCAGACATGATGTTCTGTTTTCTGTTTCAGACACATTGTGTGTCTTGAGGTTTAACCAGGTTTGGCATAGAGAAAAAAGATGCACTTATGCCTGACTGTGGAGTGCATTACCTCTGGTTTGCATTTGTCTGTTTTTCAATTAGGTCACACCCCCCCCCCCCCCCCCCCCACCTGCTGCAGCGCCGGCCTTCCACATTGTGCAGAATAGCTCTCTGAGGAACATGCATGAAGACTGGCCGGGGTTGCGGAGGCAGGGGCATCCAATAGCTGTTGACCGACCAATGTTGTGCCCACGCTGCGGGTGTTGGGGTCCTGCGCTACACTGAACCCCCCCCCCCCCCTGCGGCTGGTTCTGCTTGTAGCCCAGCCCAGGCCTGCGCTTGAAGGGGGTGTTGTGCCCCAACCCCCTCTTGGGCATCACTGTCGGCCCCGACCCAACCGCTCCTGTCCGCCCCCCCTCGCTCTGCAACCGCTTTGCAACCGCCAGCACGGCTACTGCTACCGCTTTTCCTGCCGCCCGTACCCGCTTTTTCCGCCGCTGTTGAGACCTCCCTTCAGCCTCCCCCCTTCCCCCCCCTCAAGAGAGGCCAATAGGCGCCGCCAAAGGCAAACAATCAGATACCGAGGCCTTGTGCCAAACCCCCCCCTCAAGCGCAGCGCTGGCCCAGCCCTTTGCCGCCCCGTCAGCCCAGTCTTGGCTTCTGCAGTTTCAATATCCAGCCAGACGACTATGAGCGATGGGCGCTGAAGTGGCTGCGGGCGTCAAAGTTCAACAAGGAAGAGGCATTGAAAGCCTGTCAGCGATGCGTCTTGTGGCGGGAGTCGTTGCATGGCATCGGGGTCAACAACATCTCAAAGGAGGCGTGTGAGAAGGAGCTGGCCAAGTATCCTCCGTGCCCTGGGCCCTGCACGGCCGTGTCTATGCATGGCACCGGGGGCGCTGGGCTGCGTAGGACCGTGGTTCTGTGGTCCACACCTCCGTAGTTCCGCAGATCCACCCCGCATGGGCACCCGGGCATTCAACTCCGGGGGGGGGGGGGGCGTTTCCATTTATCACAGAACTCAGTATATGACATAGGTAGAGATCCTGTGGGCCCTGCATGGCGGCGGCTCAGAGCGTTCCGCTGCGTGCCCACTGTCTTTGTTTGCTCAGTGAACTACCCACGGGCATCCTTGCTTTCAATTTTGACAGAAAGGTACCTATGGTCTTGTAGGCCACTGACGAGCCACATCTTCTGCGCTTTGTTTTGTCTGCCGCCTGTGCACACGTGACTTAGCCAGCATTCCTTCGGGGGTGGGCGATACAGCCCTCTGACTGGAACCCCCCCCCCAAAAAAAAGGGCTCAATTGACAGTCCCCCCAAAATCCTACCGAGACTGACCCCCGGGCCCCGGAGGTGACCCGGACCCAAAAGTCGGCAAAAAATGAAAGTTGAAACTCCGGCTTCCCCATCAGCACTCGGCGCACCCCCACCCCCACCCTCCCACAGGCACGTCTCGATTGGCCGACTGCGGATTGCGTGCAACCGACGGCGGTTGGTGGGTGACCAATGGCGGTTCATGACCAAATGATGGTGCTTGGCAGGCGGTTGGCAGCCGGTGATCACTTTATCGACAGGCATTGGTGGCTCACCGCCGGTGGTCGGCGGCGCTTCTGTCGGTCGGCGTCAATCCGTCGGACTGTTGCCCAAAATGCGAATCACCCGGAGCCATGGCTTTGTCACGGCGCCGAGGAGCGTGAAGCGGTGCAGCCGAGTGGCGAGTCGTGTGTCCAGCAGTGTTTCTGGCTGCGTCCAGAGTTCTGGTGGCCAGTCGAGTGGTGGGGGGGGAGCTACGTGGGTATGCGGCGAGAGGCTTGCACAGAATTGCCTGTAAGCCAGTAAACGATATGTCGCAGAATACGATCCCCAGCAGCCTCCAATTAGGGCTACGGGCGACCCTTCGGGCCTGATTACGCCCGCAACCCTGATTGGAGGCTTCTGGGGATTGCATTCTGCCAGAAAAGCATTAGATTTGCAAACCATTAGAAGGGAAGGCACCTCGGAGGCGGACCCAGATGCAGTCAGACAGGCGGTTGGAGGAGGTTGCCAAAGCGGTTGGGGGCGGTTACTGTCGGTTACAAATGCCATTGAAGCTGGCACTTGCCGTCAGGGGGACCTAACCCCACGCCAGTGTGAGGGTAAATCCCAGCAACAAATACCCACCTAGCGCCCCCACCGGTATTAATTGAGTCCTCGCCTGCTCCGAGTGGCCCGCTAGTCTCCCCCCCCCCCCTCTCACAGTAGTGGACGCTGCACGTGTCTCTGCAAGAACTGCTGCGTCCAGCCGGGGGTGCCCCAGTTGGTGGCGTGGGAACGGGGGCCCAGTGTTCCTGTCGCCCGCACCGCTTCGGCGGCCCAGGCGTCATGGGCAGCCGCGTGCCTGAGGGCTGCCGGGCGTGGGAGACGGTACTCCCTGGAGCCAAACCACATGGCAGGCTTTGCCTCCCCCAGAGCGGCTGCTGGTAGATATGCCCGAGCCCCTCGCTTCACAAAATGATATGCACACCATGGCGACCAGAATTTTGCTCTGAGGGGGGGAGGGGGGGGGCTCGAGAGCCCCAGGATGGTGGGGGGGGGGGGTTGAGAAAATGGGCTCCCAAGCCCAGGAGCCAATTTTGTTTGTTTTTACCCTATGCTGATTTACCCTATGCTGATGGTTGGAAAATTTTTTTGAAAAACATTTACCCCACTTGTGTACACTTCAAAATGATCAGCGCGTCATGGGGATCATTTTGAGGTATGTATGTTGGGGTCCCCCCGCCCCCCCATGGGCGCCCTCTCAGACCCCCCCCCCCCCCAAAGCGTAGTAAGGAGGCAGACTCGGGAGCCCATGGTGTGGTGGGGGTTTGGAAAATAGGCCCCCAAGGGCCCCCCGCCCCTCAGCCCAATTTTCTCCCCGCCCATCCCTGTCCATTTGTACCGCTGCAGGCGGGTGTATGAGGAAGAGGGCTCCCGCAGAGTTGGCGGTTGTGCAACGGCGGTTGTGGTTAGTTACTGGCCGGCGGTTGGGCGGGCTATCGACCGCAGATGCTGATCGCCCGACACTTCTGGGGCATATGGTTTGCGTGTGTGTTTGTTTGTGCGTGGTCAGACCCATATGGGGGATTGGAGGTGGTGGAGTCGGGGTGGTGGTGCAGGGGGGGGTGGTGGTGGAGTGGTGGTGATGGTAGAGTGGGGGGCGGTGGTGGAGTGGGGGTGGTGGCGCTCCCTCTGTGCTCCCTCTTGCCACTGGGCGCCGACGTGCTGGGGCAGCGGCCATGTGGCGAATGGGGCCTGGGGATGGCGATTCAGCAGGTTGCCGTTCTTCCT
Source organism: Eutreptiella sp. 'Long Island Sound 2002' (assembly GCA_964036045.1). NCBI lineage: Eukaryota > Euglenozoa > Euglenophyceae > Eutreptiales > Eutreptiaceae > Eutreptiella > Eutreptiella sp. 'Long Island Sound 2002'. Next base: position 92,911,788 of record OZ038384.1, read on the forward strand.
AATGCACTGTGATGTGGCTCCCGTTGTCCAGAGGGGTTCTGAAGGGTGACGACCATCATCGCTTTATGGCTAAGACCACTATGCCTTGGCTTCGTCAGCATTTGCACCGTGGGTTTTCGCAGCGCATTCTTGAACTTGGTTCAACTGCGTGCCGTGTGTGCTGTATGATACATTTTGGCATTGAGATGCGTGATGTTCATACTTTGTGTCATGGAGGCCGATCTGGCCATAATGGCATTTGTGGCATGTTTTACCCCTCGGTGTTCAGAACGGTACACCATGTCTTCGATGAAATTTGGTGCATGGTGCAGCGCGTAAGCAATGCCTTGTCTAAGCAACAGTGGGCGTTGGTTCCGTCAATTTCTGGCCATTTAATTTTGCTTGGACAAAGTGGACGCGGTGCAGTGGCGGTGGTGCAGTGGCAGTGGTGGAGTGGGGGTAGTGGAGATTGGGGGTGGAATTGGGGGGGGGGGGGGCGTTTTGCCTATTTTGAGGGCTGGGTCTCCAAACTGCGGGGGCCCGGGCCGCAAACACGATGCATTCGGCCGGTGCCGAACTGGGGCTGCAATCACTTGTGGGGCGGTGGTCTGTGCGTTCGGAGGCAAGGAGCCGCAGCTGTGATTCCTGCGGCGTTGTGCAGGGGGAAGCTGCGGTACACGGGGCGCGGCGTCGAGAACAGGCCGGTCATGTGGATCGATGCGCATTTGCACAAGAAAAATGAGGTCCCGCCGAAAGAGGTCTGACGGTGTTCGGCGCAGGGGCGTAGTCGGGTGCAGGCTGGAGGCTCGGATCAGGGCAGGCGTCGGGGAGGGGGGGGGGGGGTTGGCTGGGGGGATATTAGAGCTTTCCCCACGGGGGGTGCCCAGGTGCAGGCCCTGACCCCCCCCCCCCCTCTCGGGGGCCAAAATGTTTGAGAGGTCCCGACCATCGTACAACCAATATGGAGAAATTGGCTGGTGCCGCAGGCGCCGGAAAGTTTTGGTGCCCCATTTAAAGGGGCTCTGAGAACCGGTTACCCATGTTTTTATACTCAAGATGCTCAGTATTTTCTTGGCACTTTCCCTGGGCCCCAAAGAGGGCAGGATTTGTGCAGCCAGTTTCTTGTTTTGTGGCCACATCGATCTTTCCCCGCCATGGGGACAAATGTCGTTTGTTGCTCATTGAAGATCCCGCCCTCGAAGCTCGAAGCTCAGGCACGAGGTAGCGGTTGGTGTTTTTGCCCCCCCCCCCCCCTTCAAGGGGCCAAAATGTTTGCGCCTGGGCACCCCCCATGGCTTTCCCTGAATGTGAGTGAAATGAACTCTGTCTGGTCTCCGGACCAGCCCCTGGGGCTTGGGGATGCCGGGGTGCGGCATTGGGTACGGCCCCCCAGTCACACACGGCAGCTGCGAGTCCGTGCCTTGGCATACGGTTGCCCGTCTGCAGCCACCACACACTCAGTGGCAAGGTCCCCAGGCATGAACAGGACATCAGCCTTCTCTAGACCTCGGCAGCCCCCCACAACCCTCCACAGCCCTCCAAAGCCCCCGACATGCCCTCCACATGCCCTCCACATGCCCTCCACATGCCCTCCACATGCCCTCCACAGCCCTCCACAGCCCTTCACAGTCGTCCCCCTGCCACAGACCTACCGTGCCCAACACCGCTGCGGGGGTCTTTCCGTCGATTGCGGAACGGCGGATTATGGGTTTGTTGTCCCATGGCATTTCGTCAAGCGTGTGCCAGCGGTTGACCCCCAACCAGGGGGGCATTTTAGGAACTAGATTCCCCCCCCCCTCTTTTTTTTTGTTAAGGACCGCCCTTAAGGACCGCCCCAAGGGACCACCAACCGCCAACCGCCAACTGCCGCCAACCGCCACCAGCGACCAACCGCCAACCGCCAACCACTGCCAACCGCCACCAACCACCCACCACCAACTGCCACGCACTGTGGGTGCGTGTGTGTGGGTCCGTTGGGGGCAGGGGGGTCCGTAAGAGAGAAAAAAAAAGAAAGAAAAGTGTTCCTATTCACAGGTTTCCCAAAAAGACTGCGTGTAGCTCATATGTTCAACCATGGTTGGTGGCGATTGGCGGTTGGCGGTTGGCAACGGGCATCTGACCACCAACCACTGTTGATGGACCGTCAAACCGCCGCACCGCGTCCTTAGACCAGGGATGCAGTAGAAGGGAAGGGACCTCGGAGGCGGCCTCAGAAGCGGTTGGACAGGCGGTTGGAGGAGGTTGCCCAAGCGGTTGGGGGCGGTTACTGTCGGTTACAATTGCCATTGAAGCTGGCGATTGCTGTCAGGGGGACAGTGGCTGGGCATAGACTGGGTACCCTGCAGGGGGTGGGGGTGGGGGGTACCTCCCCCCCTTCCAATGCATCCCTGCCCTAGACTCTCTTTGAACTGGAACCAAAACAAGAAATACCTCGTCCTGGATGTGAACCTTTTTGAGTTGGATTAGGGCGGTGGCTTTGTTATGACATGCTTTGCTGCCTGGAAATATGACCGGGTGTTTTGGGATGAATTTTTGTGTGAGTCTACAACGTTCTGGATCAAGCCTGGGCCTTCTTGGGTTTGCGGTCCCGCTTTGCCTCTGCTGGAGGCTGCGCAAAGCTGAACGGGTGGGTGAGTTGCCTTCGATGGTATGTTCTGGTGTGCAAAGCGGAGTCTGGCACCACCGAGAGATCAGTGCAGTGATCGTGTGTCAGCGCGCGCGGCTGTCATGGTGTGCATCGATAGGCCGCAGAGGGGCAGAGTGCTTGCGCATTGTTCAGCCGGAACTTTGTTTGGAAGGCGCGTGGTTGTGTCCTGTTGCAGGTGGAGCTCGCTGCAATTTGGGCCATGGAGCATGAGGCCCTTGGTCGGTTGGACAAGACGATACCGGGGTCTGCAGGTCCCCCGCTGCATCAACTCTGCGTTTGTGTTGCTGTCCCGCCCCTTAACAGGCTTTGTTTGTATGGAATGAATACGTAAGGGGGGGGTCTGGAGGGGTCCCGCAAAGGGGCCGCTTGTTCAAACTTGATTTTCCCTCAGCCAAATTTTGGGTCGAGCTTTTCTTTGGATGGGTGGGTCTCAGAGCCAAAAGACCCCCCCCCCCCAACCGCCTCGAAGAAACAAAGCCTGACCCGGAACGACGCACTGCGTGGATGCGGTATTGCACTGCATGGCTCTGCATGGGACTGCACATGCCGTGCCATCCCATGCGGCACCGCGCCGCACGGTACTCTGTGGAAACGCTGACCAGGGGCAAGAAGGGGGGAAGGGAGCAAATCTCCATCGTTGCCCCCCCCCCCCCCCGCCCTCCCGACATGCTTCGGAAGAGGAATTCTGTAAGGAAGACTCCCCCCCCCCCCAATCCCCCAAAGGTCCCCCCTTCCAACAGGCCCAAGCCCCCCCCTACCCCCTCCAAAGCAGCCAAAAGGAAATGAAAATTATCTCTTTGGCTACCATCCTTGTGCACCAACGTTGCATGTTGTGAAGTTGCTGTTGCTTGTCGTTGCCTGGTGTCGCACACGCTTCCAAGGGAGCTGTGTCAGTGAACCCTTTTGAGGCGTCTGCAACTGGGGAGCAGTTGAACCAGCGCATTGGCAAGTGTGAACCCGACACGACGAGTGATGCCATCCTCGGACTTCGCTGCATGACTCTTGCCACATCAGGGCTGCGATTCAAAAGCTGGTCCCTGGTCATTGGACAGTGTGTGCCATCGCCTTCCCCCCTGCACGGCTGCATGACTGCCCGGCAAAGGGCACCCGGAGCACGCTCCACCAGCGACACCTCCGGGGATTCGGAACGGGCCAGGGAGGCCGGGGGGCCTGGGGAACGGCGAATACGACTTACATGGCTCTGGGCCCCAGCAATGGCTCAGCGAGTTGGCACCCCACGGAGTATCAAATGCAAGGTCAATGGCTCCACAGAACACCCCACATGGCCTGCACAGAGCCACAGCCAAGGCCTGCGAGGTACGCAAGGGGTGTCATCCTGGGGTGGTGCCCAAGCCCGGTCCTGGTATTGTTATTGCCGATGCTGATCATGTTCGTAAAGCGGCTGCTGCTGCCCTCTTTCTCGTGATTCTTGCGTTTTGCGGCTGTTGCTGCCGTTGCTCTTGTGTTCTGGGTTGTTTGTTGCTGCCCGTTCCTGCTTCTCTGCTTCTGCTTCAACTCTCGCAGGTGAGACCGTGAACTTGGTGGTGGACCTGTCGCAGTTTGGCCGATCCAATGTGGACATGGACGGCATGAAGTTCTTTGCAGAGCTGTTCACCAACTACTACCCCGAGGTATGCTCCGCGCACGACTCCCTCGCAACACGTCCTCAAGTGGACCAGGTGCCAGAAGATTTGTTGGACGACTCTTTCTGAAGGCGTTCGGAGGCTCTGTTGGCCAGCTGCATGTCGGTGGTATTTGGTTGTGCCTTTTCTCTTTGGTGCACGCACCAAAGGATTGTCTTTCTGCTTCCCATCGGGCAGTGCATACCCGCGTTGCTCTATCGCCTCACCCAGGGCTTCTTTAGAATAATTAAAAACCAAGGGGGGGGACCCCTCCCCCAAAACCCCCTCCCCCCTCCCCAGACCAAAGTGACCATAGTGGGAAAAAACGAAATTTACAATAGGGAAAATCTGGTCAGGCCATTTTTGGTACACCAAGTTTTGGGTCCAAAACCCCCTCCCCCCCTCCCCCCCCTGCTCAAAAGAAGCCCTGCCTCCACCCCCTGAAACACCGAAACACAGCAAAGCTAATCCGTACGCCCGGCTGGCAGAAAGGGGTTGCCGCCGGGTGATGCCGTGCATATGAACCGGCCGAAGGACGTAAGCAGCACATGTTTGGACGTGCGCCACGTCCGCAACCTCGCCAAACGGCGCTGCCAAGACCAAGTCCTACAGTCCACAGTGGGAGGCCTTAAATGTTCGATATGAAGAGTGCACCCATTGTCCACGTTTGGAGCCGAATGACATGGGTGTGTGTGCTGGGGGGGGGGAGGCGATGATGGGGCAAGGTGGCTTTCACACGCGCGGGGGGGGGGGTCGATAGAGCCCTCCGGCCAGACCTTCCCCCCCCCCCCCAAAAAAGGGCTTAATTGACGGGACGCCCCAAAACCCCCAAAAGTGACCTGGGGACGTGTTTACAATGGCGGTGGTATTTGTGTTTAGGGACACAAGGCCCCCGGTTAATTCCAGCTGCATGTATGTAGCGCCCCACCATGGCCTCCCATGAGAACCACATGAACTGTGAACCGGTTATCCTCAATAGCACCGGAAGGTTGGACAAATGTGAAGGCCCACAAGAGGGCAGATTGGGTACATAGCCCCTGACGTCTGGGGCTCCCCAACGCCTTGCCTCAAAGCAGAACAAAATCAGAAGTGGCCCACAAGTGGGCAGATTGGCCATGTAACCGCTGTTGTCTGGGGGGGTCCCCAGCAAGGGGACAAAGCAAGAAGTGCATGACCCCTGCCAAAAGTGGATCCTAAGCTTCTTTTCATTGGTGATAATGGTCTCTGTCAATTGAGCCCTTTCCAACCCCCCCCCCCCCAGTAATTGGGGGCCTTATCGACCCTCCCCCCGCCCCCGCAAGTGAAAGCCCAACTTGCCCGGGTACGCGATAACGGGGTGCATACCTGGGACGAGGCGCGGTGCACAGCCGCACGCCTCGTGCCCAGCCGCACCCCTCGTGCCCAGCCCCACCCCCACACGCTCGTGCGCGCTCCATGTCCCGTCGCGCAGGTGCTGAACGTGTGCGTCATTGTGGACGCGCCCTGGATTTTCAATGCGGTCTGGAAGGCCACAAAGGCCTGGCTGGACCCCGTCACGGCCGCCAAGGCCCACTTCATCAGCCGCGCCGATCTGGAGAAGTGGATCCCCCGGGACGCCTGGCCCCCCGGGTACGGCAGCGAGATCGAGCGCTCGATGTCGATGGGCGCCCGGTGAGCGCCGGGGCGGAGGGGCTCCGGGGATCGGGCCGAGGACCAGCAGGGGCCTGAGAGCGAACCGGGTCCCCCCATGACACACGCCTCCGCACGACGAGCGCGTCATGGGGACGATTGTGACTCATATCCGTTGCCCTTCCCCCCCTCGACCAGGGAATCGCTTCAGGGAGGGGGGGGTACCCCCCTCCCCCCAACACTCCGGCCCTGACTCTACCCCAAAGGCATTCCCATACCCCAACCCGGGCCCAACCGCATTTCCAACCGCCAGTAACCGCCCC
>OZ038384.1:92918166-92985097 GCA_964036045.1 Eutreptiella sp. 'Long Island Sound 2002'
CACTGACCACACATGAACCGCCGCAAGTGCGCTCTCCGCGCACATCAACGCATGCCGCATGCCTCTCTCCGTGCCATCCACGTCCACGACATCCCGACGGCCGCGGGCCCGCAAGCGCCCCCCCCCCCCCCCCACACAGGCCGGCAGCGCCGGTCAGAGACGCGACCTGTGCACATCCGTCGCCGATCAGTAGCCGGCAGGTGGGGCGGGTCGGTGCCCCCCCCCCCCCCCCACTCCCGACCAGAGGGGCTGTGTGTCGACCAGTTCCGGACCCCCCCCCCCCGTTCCCCCACTCACTCTTCGTCCGGAGTGCCCCCACAAGTTGCGGTCCCCCCCCTTCATCCGAGCAGACTTAAGTCTCCAGTCGCGGTTCCCCCATCGCACTGTGTCCGACGGGGGGAGCGTGGGGCCGGGCGGCGTGCAGGGTAACCTGCCCCCTGGCCCCGCAGCCACCCCCTGACAGAACAGCGAGGCCGGGGATGGCCTTGCGCGCGCGCCCTCCGCACGGAGCCCTGGGGCCGAGGCGACATCCAATGCGCTCAAGACTGGCACCGGAGGGCGTGCACAGCGGAGGTGGTGGTCCTCCCGTCTGCCGATGCCTCTCCCGATCTTTGCCACACGTACCCCTCCAGTGGGACCCCACAACACTCAGGACGTCGAGGCCCAGCCTGTGCTCTGCCCCGGAGGCTGCCTGCGGCGGGAGTGGGGCGGACGCATCGCTGGGCCCTGGCTGGCGTCGGCCGCACACCCCCCCCGTCTGTACACTACGTCTGTATACTATGCATTGCGGAGGAGAATGAATGTTCTCTGGCAATCCGGAGCGTTCGCGCGCCCACCCTTGGACCCTGTGCCCGGCGGTATTCCACTCCGCCGCAAGGCCCTGCCAACCTGCGATATTCCAGTGACTCGGAAACTAGGGCATTACCCATTTGTTTTGAGCCGTTTCTGATCAGCAGACGTCGTGGGATTTGGGCCCGCTTGTCGTTGTGGCAGCCGCAGGCGCAGGGGCTCGGGCATGAGATGCCTGAGTGCTCTGGTTCATGCGCAGGCGCCGCCTGCGCCCACTGCGGTGGGCATCCCCGGAAAGGCCCAACAGAATTGCTTTCCGATAGGGGGCGCACCGTGCGCTGTGCGAAAAGTAGGCTATTTTGGACCCGTTTCCCCCGATGGCCAAGGTGACCGCAGTAACTACTGTGTTCCCAGACACAGGACTGCCCAGATTCTTACTCAGCCCAAGAACTCAGATAATGATTTAAAACAAACTATGTTTCACACTGAAAATGCCAGATTGCTGTTTAAATCTGCTGTTTCTGCCTTGTAGACGTAGCTTGGTGGTCGGTGGTGGGTGGTTTTCAGGGTGGTCTCGGGAATGCTAACGTACAATTGGGCGGTGTGCGCGAGGGCTGTACGTTTACGTGTGTGCGCGTGTAAGCGTATACGCACACGTATGCATGCCCTTGTGCACTGGTAAATGCTGTTGGCGGGCCGTTTTTTTAGGGAAGGGGGCCTTTGGCCCGTTTCCCAAATATTATCTCTTTGCATCTACAACATGTCGACAGCGTCTGCAATTAGCAGGCCGCGTCTACTTGTGGTGCACAGTGTCTGCAGACTATACTCGGGTAAACGTGTATGTGCACGGTGTCTACAAATTATGCACAGTGTCCACAGACTATACGTACACGCGTATACGTATGCGCATATACATATACATGCATACATGTATACAAGTATATGCGCATATACGTACATGTCTGGTGTGCGCGCACTGTGCAGAAACGCCCCCATAGAATGGCCCTATGGGCAACTACGCAGACCCTGTGCCTGGCCATGGCCGTGGACGTGTGACATGGTCGTGGCCGCAACAGACGCGATATCGGTGTCGCATGTGCACGCTGCGGTGGACGTGTTCTGTGGCCTGCACCGAAACTACTACTTTCGCCGTGCGCACCATGTCAAGTGGTCTGCCTCCTGGTCGAGATGGCGACGGTGCAGCCTGAGGGGCAGAACGCACGAAGATGGCCCAAACCTCCGGACTCGCAGGAGGATGGCCCCCAACGCGGCACGGACCGACCACAGCATTAGGCCGGGGGAGGGGGAACCAAAAACAAGACGCAGTGAGAGGGAGAGCTATGTGAGCGGGGGGGGGGGGGTTTGAAGCGCGGGGCCGCCCCCCTACCCCCCTCACCCCCGGCTGGAAAAGCCTTGAAGACTAAGAGCCACCCTTCAGGAATAACATGAGATATTTCTTTTTTTTTTCCTGTTCTGCTGAGCACGGCCTGGGCTCCTTTGTGCCAGGATTCGGTTCACCGATGGCCGTTGATGGACAGCTGACATCGGTTGGCCGATGACCGGCTGCCGGCACTCGCCGGCGGAGAACCAAACCAAACCAACCCCCCCCCCCCCCCCCAGTGGGTCACAAGCCTCAGCGACCACATGGAAGCCGCCCAGCAGTCACAAGAACCATCCACAGGCTTCTAGGCACGCCTGCCATAGTGGATGTGAGACGGCCTCTTCGGCGGGCAAAACCTCCGGAAGCATCCGCAAGGTGCTGCCCTGTGCGCGCACGGGCAACGACACTTGGCCCAAGCAGCCCCCCCCCCCATTTTCTTCCAGACCCCGAATCCCACGTTGCCGGTGTTGGGGTCCGTTCTGCGCTTACAACGCGCCCCCCATTAGAGGAGCGCAAATGACGGGAATATGCTGCGAGTGGTGGGGTTGCCTGTGCTGCTGCCGCAAGCGTTACAAGAAACGCCGCTGGCAGCCGATCCCTCCTCCCACCGGAACTCTTCAGCGACACCTTTTCCACAAGATCTGAGGAGTGCGCCTGCACTTGTACAATCCCAATGGAACACTCACCATTTCTTTCCTCAGTTGTGAAATGTGCGAATTTTGGGAGGTGCTCACGCACTGACCTCTGCCTTGCCTACTGCCTAAGCGCGGGCTTGTCTGTACAGTACTGTGAAGGTCGAGCGCTCAGCGGCCTTTGAAGTGGTTGCTCGTGCTGACTGATATGGATTTCCATGTATTGAATGGGACACATTGACGGCTGTCGTCTCTCTGATGATAAGCATGTGCTCCAGGGGGCGTCCGTCCGTCAATGTCTCTCGTGCTGCGTCACAGAGAGTTTATATTATTATGGAGAATCAGGGCCACGGTGGTGCAGATCATTTCCGCAACGCTAATAACCGGGCCCAAGGGTTCGATGACGTGCTGTCGAGTGGTGCTGGGCCGAGATGAGGCCGCACGGCACCAGTGTATTTGTATAGTGCCCGCATCTTTATACGTTTTGCTCTTTCTCCACTCTTGTGCTGCTGTGTGTATCAGTGTTGGAGGTCGTACGGCTGCTGTTGTAGTTTTGGTGTTCGTTTTATGTCGTGAATGTGTGTGTTTCTATGGTCGTCGGCGCGGGCGTGTGGTGCGGATGCGCCTTTGCGTGCGGTTGTGTGTGTGTGTGTGTGTGTGCATATATGCGGGTGCATATGTGCACGTGTGTATGTGTGTGTGTGTGTGTGTGTGTGTGATGTATGCATGCACAGATATAGAGGGCCAGCGCTCTTGCTGCCAGTGACAGTGATAGTGGAGCATGGCCATCGGTATGTGCGGCCGCGCTGGGGGTTGGGGGTTGTGTTATGTTGAGACAGTGAGTTTCTTTCCTGGAGGTTGAGGCGGGGGGGTACTGCAGGTTGAGCATGTAGACGCTCACCAAAACTGGAGTAGTTGTCGATGGAGGGCAAGCCACGCCACACAGTCCTGTCAATTTTTTGTATCTGATTTCACCCGTGCATCATGTATGGCTGTGCCCATGTGTAACCCCCCCCCGTTTGTCCTAACACGAGCCTGTCCAAACATGGCGACCCCGTGTTTCATCACTTTTGGGCTTTTAGCCATCGTTTTTGCAGTTCCAATCCAATGGAGAGTGTACCTTGTAGCTTTGTGCAGGCTGCAGGAACGGCCAATATGGGTGTCAAAGTATTGGTGTAGCTGCAATTCCATGTGCTCTTGTGTTCTGGGCTGTATGCTTGCATGTTGGGCACCCTTTTGTAGTCATCAGCAGTTCTCTTTTCACTGCCTGTCTTTCAGATACCAGCGGTACACCAACAATGAGTTTGTGCCTGCTTGAGGTTTGGGTCCCTCAACACAAGGTGAAGGGTACATTGGCATGGTGTATGAGTGCAACTGTCATGAACAAGAGCATGATGCCCCCTGGATCGTGTCACCCTCTCCATACGATCACCCTCAGCTGGGGAACCCTTACCGCAGCCTTGAAGCCAGCCCCGAAGCCAGCTGCAAAAGGCAAGCATGTCCAGCTCTTCAAGGTGAGGTGGAAGGTTGGCAAGGGGTTCTATTCGGTGCCTGTCAATCAGAATGCAAGCAACTGGGTGGTACCTGAGTTGTGTACATGAAGATAAATGCTTTGTATTGCCATGTTTTGAGCGGTAGCGTTGGTTCATGTCTGCAACATGTGTTCCGTGGTAGGTGCCGCGCGGTAACACAGGCTTGTCGGAGCACGGCGACCCCGTGTTTCCACATTTTTGCCCCCCCAAACCAGAACCTGGCCTGTGTTAGGGAAAGGGTGTGTGTATGTGTATGTGTATGTGTGTGTGTGCGTGTCGAAGCTGAGCTGTACCCTGTTCTGTTTGTGTGCTGCCTGCTGTTGACTACATCCCCTGTACTCTAGAGCATCTGTGCTGGAGTGAGAGTAGTTCTCTCTTGCCCTTCTGTTTTGGTCGAATGGTGTGTGTGTGTGTGTGTCTGTGTCTGTGCCTTTCCAGCCGCCGATGGTCACATGCTCACGGGTCTGGCTCTGACTGTCTGGTTGGCCTGACGAGAGTCCTCATACGTCCGGCGCTTATCGGTCTTGGGACTGGTTCAGGACGTTTTGCTTCAATCGTGTGCGGGGCACGTGTGCGTTTGTTGCGGCCCCCATCATTTGTGGTGTATATTGTGTGTGTGTGTGTGTGTGTGCGCGCGCGCCTGCTTCCGTGGGTGGCGATGCATGTTTTTGTTTGTGTGTGTTCATTGTGTAGGTCCATTTGTGGGTGTCTGGGTGTGTGGCTCTGTGTGTGGCTGTGTGTGTGTGTGTGCCAATGGCAGTGTCACCCGAAGGCGTGGGCCGGAATGCCATACCCCATGGGGAAGAAGATGGGGCTTGGGCCGTATACCTGAGCCCTGGGCCTCTATCCTTAACCCTGCAGTCACATGGCTAGGGCCTGGGGTCCCCTCCCATCCACAGACCTGCGGCGCAGCCAAGGCGGCTCGCTGTGTGCTCAGTCTAGGGTGGCTCAGGGCGCTCCTTGCCTCTCGGCCTGCTGGTGGAGCTTAAGCTCCTGCGGCGCTCAGGCCATTGTGCAGTGGGGTCTCGCCCGGGCTTTTTCGTCGCGTGGTCCATGCCTTGGGGTGTGGGTGTGTCGGGGTGTAGATGCTTGACCTGTGTGCTGAGGAACGCCGCGAAGTCCCAAGAGCAAGAATTGGGCCTCCTTGGTACAATTTCTGTTCTGTACTTCCGGGTCCATGGCCATGACAAATGTCATGGATATGCATCCCTCTTTGCAATATCGACCACATTGTTCGATCCATCATGCTGTGCTGCACGCCTTTTTCCACACTTTGCCATAAGTGTAATGGCATGCCAAACTGCATCGTTGCCCTTGTACTGCACTGTGCTGTGCCACAATGCACTGCGCTGTATTGTATTGTCCTGCAATGTGTTGTCATGCTGGACTCCATCATGCTGCATTATGCTATATTAAATTGTAATCATTGTTCCTCCTGCCACACATCAATCAGTGCCCCATGCCAGTCACCTGCCAGCACACGCAGGAGCTACACAATCACATCCACATATGTCACAGTCTGTGCACAGGCAATTCTGAGGGTTTCACGAGTGTGCTCCACCAGAGCTAACCTTGAATGCAAACCTGGTTTGCTCGCCTCAGCGCTACCACTGCATTCTTACTTCGCTGAACAATGACCCAACAATCATTGCCCAGGACCCTTCACGTGTTTCAAAGGTTTCCAGCCTTCAAATGAGCATCATGCAACACGTATTATGCAAGTATTACTCAAGCCCGGCCTTGGATTGATTGTCTCAAGTACCCAGCATCTGCTCTTTGTCCCTGATGTACATCCCCATCCGGCTGGACACCACCATCTGGAACCATGTCTCAATGGGAGGTGTCTGCAACAGCTGTCAAAACACGTGATTCTCTTCAACAAGCCTCCAATTGCGGACTGTTGCCCAATGTGGTAACCTGTCGCTCTCCTGTTGCTTGCCTGTCGCTTGCCTATCGCTTGCCTGTCGTCTTCCTGCCGCCTTCCTGTCGCCTCCCTGTCGCCTCCCTGTCGCCTCCCTGTCGCCCAATGTGGTAACCTGTCGCTCTCCTGTCGCTAGGCTGTCGCTTGCCTGTCGCTTGCCTGTCGCCTTCCTGTCGCCTCCCTATCGCCTCCCTGTCGCCTCCCTGTCGCCCAATGTGTTACCCTATCGATGGAAAGCCACAAACACCTCAAACAGGCAGTTCGATAGTAACAAAAATGTTCTTTGTTCATGCCAAATTGTCAGATCTCGCCTTAGCAAACCTCCCCAAAGGCGTGCAAAGCAATGATGCAAATCGCAGATCGATGGTCCAATCATTTGCATTGTTTGACAATCATAAATTCCTAACACCCTTGGTGATCTACTATGCACATTTGCATGGCCGCTCAGCTGTAGGCTCGCAACCATTTTGCAAATCAAACTGAATCTCACAATTATGTAGTACACACGCCGCCAAGAAAAAGTAGGTCAACTCATTATATTCGTATGATCCACCTCGGCTCTTAACTCGATGAAAAAGGCCAAACTTCTTGATGTTGGAGAATGCACGTACTCGTCCAAGAATGCGAAGGAGTAGGGATGTGCCCAGGTCGCCGTGCACTTCCAACGGAATGGCATACCATTGGATTCCTCAAGCACTGTGGCATTGCATGACCAACACCCAGCGCGTTGGAAACTACCAACAGGGCCACCCCAAGCCCCGTTGCAACCGTCCCTTCTCGGTTTCGTCGGGCCGTTGCCTCAGTACCATGCAAAGGCCCTGGAAGTGGTGCACTGGAGCTACGTGCCCGCACTCGCTGAGCCTCATCAAGGTCCTTGGCAGACATCTCGGCCATGTTCAAGAAATAGGACGAAAACTTGATGTTCCAAGCCGGGGTGTCGTACTTCGTGTACTTTTTCAACACCTCTTCCCGTAGCTTCCTGACAGCAGCCAGCCAATCGGCCGTATTCACCCCGCAATACTTTGCCCAAATCCTCTTGCCGCGCTCCGTCCCCAACCAGCTGCCGTGCTCGCTGTTCACAATGATTGAGCCCAAGGCAGTTCGCGTGCGCCATGGGGCTGCATTGTTGGCCAGAGCTACCCATTGACCCAGGCCCATGCGCGTGCATAAAGCCAGCAGGTACTCTACCTCACTTTCTTCATACACTCGGTTCACTGGAACCTCTTATGGTGGGACATCGAACATTAGGTGGGACTTGTCATTCCTACCCCAAATCACCCGAAACTATCATGAGTACACAGACTGCACACCACAATTTAGGAAACTTTGGATTCCCAGCCCAAGCCCATAATGTGGCACAAAACGTGCCAAAATGTTGCTGTGGCATACATCACATGTGAAAAACACCGACGTCATTGTGTCACACATTGCTTGGCTTGTTTCCCGTCCACTGCACTTTTTGTGTCAAAAGTGGTTCATCGCAATGTAGATTCCTGCAAAGAGGGTTCTCTATCAATGATACAGAGTCTGCGCTCAGCTTTGCAACACGTGCAAACCTAATGATGTGAGTGCTGACACTATTCATGGTGCTTGTGATGACGCTTGTGCTACAACGGAATGACCAATTTTAGACCTTTAAATTTGCCCCCTACCTCCATGAGGCAAGTTTTGCAACCGAAATTTAACCCTTTTTCGCTCCCCGACCACTAGTTTTGCCTCCTAATTTCATACAGATCCTACTCCTGGTCACGTACCTGTAGAATTGGTGTTTTTTAAAAACCATGGATTATTTTTCTAGACTTTGCACGTAAAATATTTTGCAAGCTGTTGCAATGTTTTTTTTGCTACCATTCCATTGTATCATCTTTGAAACTCTACATTGATTTTCTTCTACTTTGCATGTAAAACATTTTGAAACGCGCTACATTTTTTTTTATCTATGCCTTGCACTGTTCTTTCAATGATCCACTTAGCGTACTTGGGAGAATAATTTCCAAACCTTGAACACTGAACTGAACACTATTTGGACTACCACCCACCCACCCCATGCTACAACGCCCCCTGGGCCTGATGAAAAATGATCTATCCAAGGGTGGAGATCTATGTTACACCTAATGTTGGTCATCAGGAATGGTGGTCAGCATTGTAACACCACCTCTTACATTTGCTCCCCCACTGGGCAGTGTGTGGAATCCCATGCATTTAAGACAGGGTTTTGGCGGTGGGCCTGAAAAGTTACAGAGATTGAAATATCGTCAGCGGGAGAGATTACCCACCGTTTGGAACACTGGGGCATAAGCTTTACCCAAGATATTTTTACCCAAACTGTACTGTTGCACGCACAGAAATACATCAGGAACACTGGGCCCTCTTGGCAAAACAGGTACTTGCCTTGACCACCAGGGCACCATGCAACCAGAAACAAAGCAGAGAGACATCCTTTGGCCTTGAATATGCTTCATGGTGCTGGCTGGGCCATGAAACATCACTGCCTCTTTGTGCACGCTCAAAGGTCCAACAAACAAACACTCAGAGAAAAGAGGGTGGTTGAAGTTCGATTGTGCTACACTCAACTTACCTTGTGGGTGCGTTTCCAAACAATCACCACGAAAAGGTGAGTTTGCGTTGCACACCCACTTCAGAGCAACCAAGTGCTCCTCTTATTACGATACCACACCGGCCCCCAGGCACTGTCCAAATTTCGGCACATCGTACACCCCTTCCCGTGTGCTTGAACACCAGTGCCAGATAGAGAAAGCTGGAAAAAATCCCCAAACCTCCACACGATCATCCGACAGAACAAAGGATGCAATTCCCCCCACAGCAACCAAAGAAGTCCACAAAGCTGATAAAGTCCAAGGCTCTCGGTTGTCCCAAGGCAGCACAGGCACACACAGCCACGCGCGTGCCTGGCACTACGAAATGCTCGTCATCGTTAAGCTTTCAGGCAGCATAGGCGCAGTCAGCAGTGCAAGATCACAGTGATGCGCAAGAGTCTCAACCGTTGGCGATGGCGTCGAGCAGGCCCCGTGTGTCCTCTCGTGTGCGGCAAACTTGCAAATCGTTCTCAACGTTTTCCTTGTGCAAATCCTGAAAATGCACAAGTGCGAAGCACGTGTAAGCCCTCGACGCTGCTACCCTCTGCGACATACATTCAGTTCTGCGCAAGCAGCGTCGACAGCATCAGCCGTTAAAGTCTTCAGATCGTCAAACTGCGTCAGCAGACTGTTCATAATAGTCTGAGATAGTGGTTCATTGTTTGAAAGAGAGGAAGCGGCAAACTGAAAAAGCAGTGCACTTTGGCAAAGTGAATTACCTGGACTTGATCAACCAGTTGTGTTTGTGTGTTCTCAAACTGCTCCGTCATTTGCTTCAGCGCGTCGCTGCAGGTTGAAGATTAGTGGGGTGCTGAGTTGTGCTGTGCTGTGCCGTGCGGTGCTGAATTGTGCTGTGCTGTGCCGTACGGTGCTGAATGGTGCTGCGCTCTGCTGTGCGGGCGTTGTACACACACACACACACACACACAAGTACCTTTTCCTTCTTGTTTCTTCTTCTTGCGGCCTTGTCTGAGATAACGGAGAGCATGTTCATAACAGAAACTATAAAAAGAAAATGTGAAAAGAAGAGGACAAAAACGCAATCAGAAACAATTTTTGGATTAACTCAATGAAATGCTTGCATAAATAAAAGTTCTTGCTGTCGGGACGAGTTCTTGCTGTCGGGAAAGTATGGCGCCTACGACCCTCCAATGGTACATGATGCTATATGTAACCACATGGATGCATTAGACAACGGCTTAGCCCAGCCTTTAAACCCACAGTGGAGGAGGGTGGGGTGAGGGGCAGTGGTCACTCGGGGCCTTGTGTCTAAATCCGTGTTTCACATGCTTGCCAATTTGCTTAGCACAATGTTCTGTTGTTGTCGCAAGCCCGTGAGTCAACCAGAAGTTGCTCATGCCCAGGCACAGGCGTTGGCTCGGCAAACCAATGAGCTCATGATTGCTCGAATGCTAGCCCAGAGCCAGACCCAACCAGCGGGCTCCCATGGCTCTATGCATGCCTTGAGGAAGCAGTTGTGCCATGAAATCCGCTTGTCTGGCTCTAGTTACGATGACGATGTGGCCGCCCTTGTCGTTGATAATGGATCGGGGATGACTAAGGCTGGGTTTGCAGGCGACGATGCCCCAAGAGCTGTTTTCCCATCGATTGTGGGTCGTCCCCGACATCAAGGAGTCATGGTTGGTATGGGTCAGAAGGATAGTATTGTGGGTGATGAAGCTCAATCCAAAAGAGGCATCCTTACTTTAAAGTATCCTATCGAACATGGGATTGTGATCAATTGGGACGACATGGAACAAATTTGGCACCATACCTTTTACAATGAGCTGAGGGTTGCGCCCGAAGAGCACCCAGTGTTGCTTACAGAAGCGCCCCTCAATCCGAAGGCCAACAGGGAAAAGATGACTCAGATCATGTTTGAGACCTTCAACTCCCCTGCAATGTATGTGGCAATCCAAGCAGTATTGGCCTTGTACGCGTCAGGACGGACCACTGGGATTGTGTTGGACTCTGGTGATGGTGTTAGCCACACTGTGCCCATCTATGAGGGATATGCTCTTCCACACGCCATCATAAGGCTTGATTTGGCCGGGCGTGATCTCACTGATTACCTCATGAAGATTCTAAACGAGCGGGGATACTCTTTCACCACAACTGCGGAGCGCGAAATTGTCCGAGACATCAAGGAGAAGTTGTGCTACGTTGCCCTTGACTTTGAACAAGAAATGCAGACTGCTGCAAGTTCAAGTAGTTTGGAAAAGTCTTATGAGCTTCCAGATGGACAGGTGATCACAATTGGAAATGAACGATTCAGATGCCCCGAAACCCTCTTCCAACCTGCCTTTATTGGGATGGAGAGTGCGGGTGTACATGAGACAACATATAATTCCATTATGAAGTGCGATGTGGACATTCGGAAGGATCTGTATGCCAACACCGTATTGGCCGGAGGCACGACTATGTTCCCAGGTATTGCAGACCGGATGCAGAAGGAGATCTCGGCTTTGGCACCACCAACCATGAAGATCAAAATCATTGCCCCACCGGAAAGGAAGTACAGTGCGTGGATTGGGGGATCAATTCTGGCGTCACTGTCTACATTTCAGCAAATGTGGGTTTCCAAGCAAGAGTATGATGAATCTGGGCCAAGCATCGTTCACCGGAAGTGCTTCTAAGATGCTCCCTCTACGTGTGTGTTTGTGTGTGTGTGTGTTGGTGTTTGTGCCTTGCATTCTTGTGCACTTGACCGGCAGTATTGCATTTTGAAGGTTTGTGTTGTATCATTTCCGGGGTTTCCAGGATGGTGCATTTTTTGCTTCTTGTCTAGCCGCAACCCCACTGTGGTGCACCGACAAGCATTGGTGAGCATCTCTATTTTCAACATTATATATGCATTATATACATGGCGTTTCTGGTGTCCGAATTCATTCAATTAAGGCATTTTGTGCATTCACTCTCTTAATGTAACATCCCATGCCGATTTGTTTGGTGATCCGCCGAGGTACAAACCATTGTATTGATTCTGTGTGCGTCCTGATGCACCGCGCGTGCGCAATACAGATGCACGTGCAGGGCCATCAAGTTGGAAACTAGTAGTTCCCTGTGGACAGCAGTATTGACCTCTGTGGACATTCTAGCGTTTTTGCAATTGCTGTGCAGCACAACTGTGGAAGGGTGCAAAATTGGCAGGCGTCCCAAGGTGATATTGCCATTGTGGTTAGCACACAATCTCATGAAACAAGGACATGGGAAGGTTTTGGTTGTGTGTTTTCTTGTTCCTTTGTTAGGGATACTTCAATAACCAACACCAGAGGCCCCAAGGGACAAATGAATGAAAGCAGAGAAAAATGGATTCACTGGACAAACTGAAGGATGATCCAATTTTTCTTGTTGCTCATTCATCATCATCAACCCTTTTCTCAATATTCTCATACCTTCGTCATGTCATGTCATTGAAAGATGCCACAATCTGAGTGTGGGATGGTTGAAAGAACAACAGCAAATGCCCGTGTTATGCAGCATTTGAGACACAAGGCAAAGAGTTTGAATTGATTGTGGTGGGTCTTGTTGAATGTTTCTGATCTCTTGGGACAGCGGGGCATTGTCGGTGAATAATTTGTTGTGCACGTACCCGATCTACGCAATGCAAGTGAAGACGATTTGGTATCAATCAAATGAGGAAACTTTGTCCACGCGGTTGTAGTGCATGGGGTTTGTGGTAACCTGGGTTACGGTGATTGGAAGTGCCTTGAGTTTTGAAAGATAGACAATAGGGTGTGGTTGAATGATATGAGGCCCAAGTTTGCTTGGTATGAAAAGTGTGCAGAGAGAAACCATAGGGGCCCAGTCACGAGCCCGTATGTTCACCCTGGCACTGCCACACGAGCCCGCATGTTCACCCTGGCACTGCCAAACGCTGTACTTAATCGCCGAACTTTGCCCTTGCGGCACCTGGCACAATCAGTACTGGCCTCTTTCATGAAAAAAAAGATAAAAAAAGGTGTGCACAGAGGTATAATAGATAGATAGAGTGCCACAAGATGAGATTTCGCCGCACCATGCATAGTGGCCGGGAAGATGTACCACACAAAGAGAATGGAGCAGGCATGGGCATTGTGGTTTCATTCTCCCATGCGGTGTCCCCAGGGTGGCAAGCGTTGCGTCGCTGCTTTGAGCTCTTCCCCTTCTTTGGGCGTTGGAAGTGTCTGTGCTGCATCAGGTAGTAGCAGGGAATGGCATGGTTGCTTCCTTTTGGGGTTGTTGCCACTGTTGTTGCTCTGTTTTTGGGTTGTGTTATTGCAGTATATGTCCGCGCGCGCGTGCTTCAACTGCATCCCTTGAACAACAAGCAAGGCAATGTGGCGATGTTATGAGGGTAAGGGTGATGACCACTAGACCTAGTTGTTTTGTGCTTTTGCAAATAGGAATATGCTGCTCATTTTAGTGGTGTAATAAGATCTTAGGGGTCGCACTGTGCGCTGTGCAAACTATGAAACTTTGAACCCCCAACCAGCAAATGTAGAGGTGTGTGCATAGGCCACCAGAACCCCCAACCAGCAAATGTAGAGGTGTGTGCATAGGGGGCGCCTTAAGCGCAGCGCGCGCGCAATGCAGGCGCAGTGCAACTATTTGGGCGTCTAGGCGTATTGGAGACCCATACTTTGTGATACTAGGGGCATCATTATTGCCCCTAGCCTCGGCTTTGATGCTTCTTCCACATTGGGGATATGGCATTTTTGGATATTCACCCACTTTCACCCATTTCCACCCCTTTTCACACTTTTTTGCTCATCTCCACCATGGACTCCCACACTTTGGTGTGGGCCTTTGAGTTGGGGTGACGGACTCCCCGGTTTTTGCCTGACCATAGTCGAATGTCCTATGCGAGGATGCATCGCTGCTGATGAGGATGCGTGATTGTACCACCAATGGAAACCGGAGGTTGACGTGGATTCCCTCTTTCAAGCCACTTTGCCCCCGGTTGCTAAAAGGGGGGGAATGATGTACAAAAAAGGACTTTTGGTGGCCTATGGGGGGGGGAAATCCTTGCACTGCGCACGCACTGCGTGCTACTTTTAGACAAGGTCCTCCCTAAAGAACCCCAAGGCACACCCCTTCCAAATGCCCCTAAATTGAGGCCACCCAAACTACCCTAGCTAAAGACAAATGCAAGCTACCTTGCCCTCACATAAGACATCATGCAAAGGGAATGCCATGCACGCAGTGCGAACGCAGTGCGAAGTTTTGGATGTCGGCAAATACTCGAACCCTAGTTTTGGCCCCTTTTCACAAGTTTTTGGTTCCGTACCAGGTTTTTTGTGGCTTCCCAAGCATTTAGGATGTGGCATATTTGAATTGTCAACCATTTCCCCCTAATTTCCTCCCCCGCAAGCTTTTCCGTCAAGTGACCGAACTCATGGTTACCAAGGACCACGAATTCGTTGGGAACTCTACATCTCCCCCCTTTGCCTTCCCTTCATACCCCTTTCACATGGGCATATC
The DNA here is from genome assembly GCA_964036045.1 of Eutreptiella sp. 'Long Island Sound 2002'. Lineage (NCBI taxonomy): Eukaryota > Euglenozoa > Euglenophyceae > Eutreptiales > Eutreptiaceae > Eutreptiella > Eutreptiella sp. 'Long Island Sound 2002'. The sequence goes on from OZ038384.1 coordinate 92,932,482, forward strand.
GCTTCCTTTGGGGAAGCGGCTAACAAGGGTGTTTTGGAGCACTTAAGGGTGCGAAAAACTCAAGTCTTTATCGTGCGTAAACGCTAACTTTGTGTTTCTGTGAGCATGAACGTAAATAACTTAACACAATGCTCACAAGACCAAAAGCCAGAACTTGAACATGTGTGCATCTTGCATGCCCTTGCATAGTTGTACTTTATAAGGTTGATTTGCTTGTTCATAACGACACTTGATTACCAAGCTGAAGGCAGTTTTGTTGTTCTGATGTGGGCTTTGCTGCTTCGCCGTGCTAGTAAACAGGTGACAGGTATTCTTGGGTGAGTATCCTAGCCTCTGCGTGCGCAATGTGCACGCAGTGCGCACGCAGTGCGAGATCTTGGCCAAAATGTGGAAAGCCACACACATATCCTCTTTTCTGTTCAATTGTCAACTAAGTACAAAATCAGAATGCTCCGGAGTGGCCTTATTTGAAAGCTCATTCACCCTGCCAGCTAGTACCAAAGCCTTGTATGTGTCCACTTCATCCTCAACTGGAATGATGCACACAGGGGGCCAGTAAATTCGAAAAACCGAAAGTGACAGTTCCCTCGCCCGCCCACCCCTCCCCAATTGCTATTCAAAGGCGGCTACTATTCAAGGCGCAATCATCATTCAACCTGCTTCCATTCATACGTCCGAAGGGGTATGTAATCAACAACCAAGATGAATCACACGGCATTCATCTAGCATCAATTCTGCATCCATATCTATCATCAAACTGTGAAAACCTAGCGGTCTTGAAAGACGATGTCTTTGGATGGTGCTGCTTGCATGCTACTTTACTGTTTGTCCTATCACCCGCTGCCACTATAATCAAGCACTCCTTTGGCTCTCGGTCGCTGTGGTTGCCCTACTCAGTGTGTTGTGTGTTATGTTGAGGTGTTGAGGTACAAGGTTAGGTAGGAGCAAGGAAGCATTCAGGATGGTCTGCGTCATTTTCTTTTCCTTGGCATTGAAACATCAGTGCTGGCTGAGGTACTGGCTGAGGTACTGGCTGAGGAATTAGAGGAGTAAGCCGCAGAGATAGCACTCTGATCTGAAGGACTAAAGGCATCCGTCCAAAGTCAGATCGGCTGGCGTGCTGACGCGATCCAAGAAGGTACATCACCTGGGGTGTGCAGTAGTTGAAGATCCAGGGAAGAAAGCCAGCGAGTAGCAGGGGGATATTTGCCCGGCACACGCCCGGCGCGCTACCTTTGTAGTAAGTATCCTAGCTCTAGCCCCAATTTTATCCTCACCCCAAGTAGACTGCACTGGACTGCCAACCTTCCCTGCATGCACAGTGCATAAGCCGAAATCTGGGAATTCAACAACACAAAATGTCAATCAGAATGTCCTTAATACACAATATTGTTCCCACATCTGCCTTCTCGGGGGCCCAAAAATGGGCGGATTGGCAACATAACCCCTATCATCCCTGCCTTCTTGGAGGCAGATTGTTTGGTGAGGGGCGAAAAAACAGGCGCAGGTGGGGAATGGTCAAAAAAAAGATGCCCGGCGCGCTAATACTACCCCCATATTCTCCTACAAACCAAACCCCAGGGACTTTTTCCGCGGTTACTATTCGGGGGGGTGTGGGGGTTGCCATGGACAACTAAGACAACCCTTCGATGAGCTGGGTACAAGCCTTCAGGGCACCCGGATCCAAAGGTCCCCAGTTCTCCGGGGCAAAACTGGGAAAATGGAGGGAAATGCAGGAAATTGGGGGGGAGAAATGAGGGGAAATGGGGCTGTGCGGAGGACAACACATACAGGGTAGTGAAAATCTGCAGGGTGAACATGCAGGGTGGCTGGTAAAATACACATTCGCAAGAGGGATAGTCACCAAAGCAAATCCCAGCTGGTGGGTCATGCAGGATGCCCAAGAATGTGCTCTTTGCAGCATCGGGGCAAAGGTCTCTAATGGACTGCGTCACCCAGTTGCGCCCCCCCAAGGGAATTGGGCTCCTGCACTGAGATGAGCTGAGGAGACACCAAGGACACCGCTCAATGTGACCACACCCCTTTGAGCAATAGGTCTGACTTCATACAGTTGGCCTGTGTCCCTGCGATTTGTGCCCGCCCCCTTTGTCATCTTCACCTGCATGTGACAGTCACCCTGACCTCTGAGCGAATGAGCCTTCCTTGAGGGGCCCCCATCCCAGGGAGGGGGGGGGGGGCTTTATGAATAGTCATGCAGTAGCAGCCCTCCATGTGATGTTCCTGAGCCAAACTGCTTGCCACAGGGGTTGGAGGCCCCTGCCAAAACTCCTGCCAACCCTGCCTCCAAAGCTGCCAGACCTCGTGCCAAACCCTCAACCAAGAGTGCAGCCAAACCTGCTGCCTAGGTGGCAGCCAAGCCTGCAGCCAAGCCTGCAGGTGGAGAGCCCATTCCAGTGCCCCTTGTTGAGCATGTGCAGCTCTTCAAAGTCAAAAACTCGCGCCAAGGAAAATGACATGCAGAGCCTGTCTCTCCGTAGAGCTGAACATGCATCCCGATGGGCAGTTTCCTGGTCTTTTTGTGGTTCATATGCCCTCGTGTTTTGCATGTTTTGCTTCGTGTTGCGCGTCCTTTCTGTTACCGTCAAAGCACATCCAGCAAGAACCTCCAACAACCTAGTGCCATTGCTGAGAAGGTCCCCCCCCCCCTTGAATACTTGAACTGCTGAGGCAGTGAACTCAAGGCAACAGTCGGCACTGTTCTGAAGAGCTGTGATTATGTACCTGTGTCTCAGGTGTATACAGAAGCTAAGTATCCAGCGCTTCATTCCCCCCTTGAATAGTAACCACCTGCGACGGTATCCTCGCACCCCCCGGGGAACATGCCCAAAGTGACGGATCCCCCCCCCCCCCCGTGTCCAGGCCAGATGTCACAGGTAAGCACCCCAGCCCAGAAGTTTTTTAACACATAGCAAAAACAAGGCACCAGGCACAGCACACCTGCAGCAGTGCCCCCCGTCACCGGTACCGCCGGCCGACGGGAGCCGCATCTCCTCCTTGTATTCCCCTTGGGGGACTCGAACTGACGTCTGCAGGGCAGCAGCCGGCTGCACAGCCGCTGCAGCGCACGGCCAGAAACTCATTTTTCGAGCTGCTAGCTCACAGCAAACTACTGTCGTCGTATTGTCATACCAGCTTGACTCAGGGAGGGACAGGCTAGGGATAGAACCACACCAGGGATAGACACTTGTTGGTTTGGCCGAAAGGGTGCCAGCATCACACACAACCACAAGAGAAGCCCGGGTGCCTCCGCCCCCAGTATGTGCATGCACGCCCTTTTGGGCGGACAAAACAAAGGAGCAACACAACGCCGGATGAGAGAGGGAGGTGTCAATGACAGATCGAGTACCTACGCAATGTACATATAAATGAGCCTGATGTACATAGCAGAGATGTTTGGGAGCGTTGACTCTAACAAGACTGAGCATCTACGGTTCGAGAACGCTATTGCCCTGCTGTAGACCCGCTCTTTGTTGTTGAATGTGTTTGCGGCCCCGAAGGATACCTGTGTGACAGTACCTGTGTCGTGCACTAGTCTTGTGTTATTGCTGTTTTCAATTCGAGTGCACGTGTGCTGCATTGTTGTCTTTCACAGAATCTTTCTTTGCTTGACCTGGGCTGCATGGCGCTGGACCTGATCCCTGCTGCAATACTGGTGTCTGCCGTGGGCATTGGTGCGATATTGGACAGTGCCGCGGGGTTCGGAGGTGCCATGGTGGTGGTATTGGTGCAGGAGATCTCGCGCTTCTGTGCACAGGGGCCCACTGACGACGTTTGGTTTCTGGCCATCACTGTCATGCAGGCATGGGCGCCTTCGCTCTCTCCCTCACCGCACTGCCCCATGTTGCCTGCCTTGCGTTCCACCAACCACTCTGCGTTCCCCCTCCCTTTCCCCCTCCCATCCTCTGTCACCGCCTCATCCTGTGTTGCCTCGGTTGCCTCTTCCCTCGCTCCCCTTTGTCCTTCCCCACCCGGGGCTGCTACACAATGTTCTCCGGTTACTCATTGGGCAGCAATACACTGGAGATGACTATGTACGGTTTCAGCATCTTCTGCAGCAAACACACGTCCAGTTGCTGTTCAATTCTCATTACTATTCAACACCGCCGAGTTTTGAGACCATTTTTCATCCATGTAGCCTTTGATAAGAGGGCTTCCAGTTTACCTGAGCCTTCACCTGCGCCTGCAACCCCCCCCCCCCCCCGCCCCGTTGCAATGCTGGTTCAAGATATGTCGCACAAAGTGCCTTTTTTTGGAAGCCAGCACAATTCTTGCCATGTGCTGCAAGTGTTGGTTGTGTCGCTACCACTTTCGGCGCCACTTCTTGTTGAACACTCAATTCATGAATCGTTGTGTTCATGTTTTCTCTTGTCACTAGCCCTGACAGAGTACATTGTGACATTGGTCTTCAAAGAGCTGACCAGCAGCTTGAAAGTGGGTGCAACTGCTGGTGGTGGCGCCTGGCAGGCCGGTGATTGTGGCCGGTGATTGTGGCAGCCTACTGCTGCTCAGGCTTGATGATAGCCATGGGGTATTTCCAGGTTGCATTACCACTGGGTGCCCATCGGCTGGTTGCTAGTACAAAAATGCAAAGCATCTGATGCACCCAAGACACATACACAGATATACATGCGGTTGATATCTGGCTCCCAGCTTCAGCCACCCCTCCCGCCCCCCCGCCTGCCGACCCCGCAGCTCCTCATTTGGATCCTGCGCGCCATATGTACACATGGACGCTTCACGGGCCCCTTGGGCAAGGATGCCCACGCACACCCAGGCCATCCGCCATCCGGGCGCTTCAACACAAAGGCACATGAGAAGGCACACGCCAAGAAGCAAGTAACCCCCCCCCCCCGTGTAATCCCCCACCCCTTGCAACCCCCCCCCCCCTTCCCCCAGGGGGGGGAACCGTCACTTGACCCAAAAAGCATAGGAAACAATGGGCGCCAAAGGCGCCGAAGAAAATTTTTCTTTAGGATACACTGGAACTGGGGTTGGGGGGGACTGTCACTTGGTGACCACCCCCCCCCCCCTTTTGGGGGGGGGCTGACATTCGGGGCGGGGATTACAAGGGGGGCGGGGGGTAAACGGTTGTGGCAGAGGTCCCCATTGCTGTGCGGTGCGGCATTCTTGTGCATGGTGCCTGTAGTCCTGCGCCGGCGGCTCCGTGTTTGCTGCCCCCCCCCCCCTCTTTTGTGGTGGCATTGCATGACACACGGGGGGCCTGTGGTGGGGCCTTGCCCCGCATGCGGTGGGGGCTGGTGGGACCTGCTTGCTGCAGTATGCTTGCAGCCCTGTGCTGCCTGCCATTCTTCCCACAGTGCCTCATTGGCTCCCCCTCTATTGTGCCCTTTGCCTTTTCGCCTCTGACCTTCAATGCCTCACAGTCTCTTGCCTCCCCCCCTCCCCCCCCCCCCCCTCCCATTGTGATTGCCCCCTCCCATGTCGCCCCCCTCCCCCGGGGTTCACCTTGGCGACCACCAACAGGGCAAACCTCCAAGGTAGGCGTAGCCATGCAGATTGAGTTTGGTGTATAGTGACGCCCCGCCCCCCCTCCGGGTCTCAGCCTTGATGGCCCCCCCCCCCCCCCCCCCCCGGGACGTACGCCATGGCCGCAGCTCAAAGTCTCGTGGTGCATTGTGACCCGGCGATAAAGCCCCAATCCAAGATACCTGCACCTCTGACCCCAGTCAGGGAGGTAGGGATCTGCGCCTACGGACTCTGCAAAGGCCAGGCATACACCAAGCAAACCGAGAAGGCAATGAAGGCCGTGGAAGGCAGGCGCGGTTGGAGCATAAGTGGCGGGTCCACACCTGACCTTTTGAGCCCCCCTCCCCCCCGAGGGATGCATTAGAAGGGAAGGCCCCTCAATACGTTCCAAGGAGCACTGGCCGGTAGTGTCTGTGGCGGGGACATCCAGTTCAGCCCACCGACCCCTTGATGCCCCTCGGGTCAGGGGGGACCACCGCTTGGCAATCCTTCCCGCTGGGGAAGGGGTTGGCGGGTCGTTGCGCACAGGTTTCGGGGGGATGACAACGGGGGGGACCCCAGGGATGTATTAGAACGGCTGGCAACCGTCGGAGGAAGCCCCCCCCCCCTTGGGCCCCCCGTCCTCGCTTTCCACTTTTTGAGGCAAAATCTTCTTCCGCGCCTTTGGCAAAAGAAGATTTAAGCTTATAAAGTTTTTCCGGCGCCTTTGGCGCCGGTGTAGGGGGGACCATAGGGGGAGGAGACAAGGGGGGTACCTAACAAGGCGGGTACCTAACAAGCGGGGTACCTATGAAGGGGGGTGCCTAACAAGGCGGGTACCTAACAAGGGGGGTACCAATGAAGGGGGGTACCTAACAAGCGGGGTACCTAACAAGGGGGGTACCTAACAAGGCGGGTACCAATGAAGGGGGGTACCTAACAAGCGGGGTACCTAGCAAGGGGGGTGCCTAACAAGGCGGGTACCTAACAAGGAAGGGGGGTGCCTAACAAGGAAGGGGGGTACCCCTAACAAGGGGGGTACCCCTAACAGGGGGGTAACCCCTAACAAGGGGGGTACCTAGGGGTCCGGCCAGACCCCCCCCCCCTTCCCTCCCCTCTTCCAATATGGGCCCTGGGGGCCACGGCGGCGGACGCCCCGGCGCGGCTCAGGGGCCTGGAAATCCCCAACAAGGATGAATTTCGCCAGCTGGGCGTGGGTATCCGGGTTGAAGCCCTGCGCGGCACGGGGCCCCTCCTCCAGACCCGGATGGATCGCGCTAAGGCCATCCTTCGCCGCATCGGGTGCATCACGGTGCTTTGCCAGCGGGCTACAACGCTGGGCACCCTCGCGCTCGCCAAGGCTCTATGGGGTTCAGAATTGGCTGAAGTCGGGGAGGCCGACATGCGGGCGCTGGACTCCCTCGCTGCAATTGCGCTATGGGGCCCTACGCGTGTTTCTCGGAACCGCGAGGTTTTGTGGTCGGTGCTCACGCCTGGACACCGCGTGGCGCCCTCATGGCGGGCGCAGTACCAACGGCTGTTGTGGCTGGCGCAAGCATCCGCTACCACCGGCACGGTGTAGGTGCTGGTGCAGGCAGTGCTGGAGGAGCGCCCCAAGCCGCCATTGACGGGACCGGTGGGGCGTGCGCTGCAAGACACCCGGAGGCTCGGCCGGGTTGCCCTTGAGGGCTGGTGGAAGTGGCGGCTGCTTGGGCAAGCGGCACCGTTGCACTTGGCTTTGGATGATTGGGGCGAGGTGTGCCATCGCGTACGGGCAAGCCAGCGGTTCTCCGCGCTGCAGGCCTTGGAGCGCCGCCGCCCGCGGACGTACGGGGGCCTCGGGGGTGCCGTGCAGCGCGACGCGGTGCGTCATGCACTCACCGTAGCGTGCAACGAACTGGAGCTGGTGTTGCTGCGCTCGCAGCTAGCTGGGGCCACGTGGACTGCGGCGCGAGCCCACGAGCACCGCATCCGCACGGACCCGCGTTGTCCTCACTGTGGGGCCCCCACCGAAATGGACGAGCACATGCTGTGGGCCTGCCCCTCCTGGGAGCCGGCACGGGCGGCATGGCGCCCGCTAGTGGAGGCGGCGGCGCGCCCTCTCCCCACGCTGGCTGTACCGTCTGCGTGGCCCGCCTATCTGCGCTCGGCGGGGCTGCTCCCGCTGGCCCTGGTGCCCGACAACGATGCGTTGCAGCTGGCAAAGGACCTCCTGTACCGCCTGTACGGGATGTTCCTTGCCGTGCTCGCGGCGCGCAAGACGGCATTGGACGCTGCCCAGCAGAGGGGGGACCACCGTTCGACCGTCTTCGGCCCAGCGCGGGGCCGGGCGCCGGACACACGCGCTGCCTATCCGTGGCACCAACTTGGGGCGGGCCCACTGCCCATGCCCCCGGCCCGACCCCCGCTGGATGCACCTGAGGCGCTGCCGCCGCATGGGCCGTGGGAGGCGACGTTTCTGCATGCCTTACTGCGGTGGGCAGGGGCCCTGTTGTGGCTCCCTGGCCAGGGCCAAGTCACGTACGTGGAACTGGCCCTGGATTTCGAAGAGCATGCGGGCCGGGCCCTCCCAGCGGCTCCAGGGCACAAGTTGGTGGGGCGTGTCCTGCCACTTCGTGAACGTGCGCACGTGCTCAAGCTTGCGCTCGACAGAACGCAACAGTTTCTGCGTGCTGGTGAGCTCCTTGGGGGCCAGCTGCGCCCGCTTTGCAATGCACTTGTCCCGCTTGGAGGCTACAAGTGCATGGGTCGCACGGAGAGGCCCGTGTTCGCGTGCCGCCAAGCCATGCAGGAGCACATGCGCCGCCTTGAGGTGCACTGCAGGGCCCTATGGGCGCGGCGGCTGGCTAGGCCGGGCAGGGGGCGCCAGGAGGCCTTCCTGAACGACTACCTGCCTCGCCCCCTGGGTGGTCGGGCGCCGCTGCGCCCCTTCCAGCGGGCGCGCCCGCAGCGGCCGCGCTGCCCGCCCGCGCAGCCACCACCGCCGGCGCGCCCGGCTGGGGCCCCACGGGCGCTAGGACGCGGTTTGGGCACAGTGTGCGTATTGTGCCCTGCGCACGGAGCGGCGACGTGCGCGGCGTGCGCGGCAATCGGTCAAGGCATTAAATACTGCTGCTCCTTAGGCCACGAGGGACACCGGCTGGCGCCGGCAGCGCAACGCGCAGGGGCCAGGGCATTGCGTGCGTGGCTTCAAGCGCCCCAGCAGGTGCACCCGCCTGTGCCCCCCCCAGGCACGGTGCTGGGCTCCCGAGGGCGGGAGTCGCCGCGGGGCTCATCAGAGGATGAGCCGCCGCAGGCGCGGCAGCGCGTGCTGCCGCCGGCAGTACTGGGGCGGAGGCATCGGCCGCCACGTGTCGGCTCCTCCTCCGACGACGACGAGCCACCGCGCTTGAGGCCCCCTCCTAGGGCTGGGTCATCTCTCTCCCACTCGTCCCGGGACTCCAACCCCCACCACCCACGGGGATATGGGGGGGGGGGGGCGGGCGGCGGGGGGGTTGGGTCAGCCACAGTTCCAGCCACGCGCGACCAGCCTCAGTGGCTCTGGCCTCATGTCTCCTGGGGGGCGGTGGTTGCGGGCACCCCCGCTGGCTGCGTCGTCGGCCACAACTTCACTGCCCCCCCCCCCCCCCCCTCCAACTGTGGGCACGTCCCGTGGCGGGGGCGGGGAGCAGGGACGGGGGCGCGTGAGCCTTGCGGATGTTTTTGGCTCCATTTCGGCCGCGCTCATTGATGCGGCGCGGGCGGAAGGGACACGGGGTGACCCACCCCCACCCCGGGATCGCGAGCAGCAGGGGGCTGCAGGGTGGCTTCGGGATGGGCAGGGTCAAGGTGCCTCCCCACCCCTCTGCGATCAGGGGCAGCAGGATGCTGCAGGGCAGGGTCTGGGGCGGCAGGATGCTGCAGGGCAGGGTCTGGGGCAGCAGGGTGCTGCAGGGCAGGGTCTGGGGCAGCAGGATGCTGCAGGGCAGGGTCTGGGGCAGCAGAATGCTGCAGGGCAGGGTGTGGGGCAGCGCCTGTCCTGCCCCCCCACGGAGGGAGGGGGGGGGGGGGGGGGGGGGCTGCGCCGTGCCGGGGGGGGGGGGGGGGGGACCACCCTGTCCCCGACCCTGGCCCTGCCTCTGACACCCCTGACCCAGAGCAGCAGCCTCTGGCTGCCCCTGTGCCTGCACCACAGATTGTCTTGCAGCACCCTGCTGCCCCAGACCCTGCCCTGCAGCATCCTGCAGGAGCGCGGCAGTTCGACTCGGGGGGGGAGGGCAGCGCGTGGGGCAGACCGTCAGGGGCGCCCCTCGCAGCGCACGGGTGCGGCAGCCCGTCTGCCGCCCCGCGGGGGGGGGCTCTTGAGCCTGGGCTTCACTCGGCAAGTGCAGTCATCGGGAGGGGGGGGCGCCCAACCCCCCACAGCCGCACCTGCACCTGCGGGCGCGGATGGGGGAGCGCACAGCCCGAGGTCTGGGCAGGGTCGCTCCTCAGAGGATCCCACATAGGACGGAGGCCCAGGTCCTTCCGTCGCGCCGCGATACGCTTGGGGGGGCGGGGGGGGTAAGGGCCTTATATATGTGTATACAGCTGTATATAGATGAGCTCTCACCCGCTAACCCCCTGATCCCCTCAATCGCACTAGCGTCCAGGACTTGAAAAGGCGAATGCCTCCCCTCTTCCAATACATCCCTGTGCCCCCCCCCCCCTGCCCCACATCCCCCATGTCCTTCCCTTTCCTTCACAGGGCACCTGCGGGTTCTGCCTCTGGCCCTTCATGCAGCCGCGCCGGAACGCGGAGTTCCGCACGGTGTTCATCATCGCCCCCATCGTGGCCCTCACGACGCTCGGCGGCCGGCGCATGGCCTACGTTGTGCCCCCCCAATACCTCAAGGCCGTTGTGGGCGTGGCCCTCGCTGGGTACTGCGTGTGGGAGACCCACCGGCGCATGTCCCTCGCGGCCCCGGCGCCCGTCGACGAGCCCAAGGCGGCGCCGGAAATCGTCGTGCACTACAGCACCGACGCGCCGCCGGAGAGCCCCACGTCTGACGCGCTGCTGGAGGACGACGACCGCCGCCGCAGCAGCTGCCTGCCGCCCGGCTCCTTCACCGACACCATCAGCAGCATCGCGTCGGCCGTCGACGGGGCGGTGGAGACGGTGCTGGACGGGCACGAGCGCATGCAGCCTGCAGTCAGCCTACAGCAGCTGCCGCTGAACGCCCCGCCCGCGGACGCCAAGCGGGCGGCGCCTGAAGCGGTCTCTGTCTCTGCCTCTGTCTCTGTCTCTGCCTCTTTCTCTGTCTCTGCCTCTTTCTCTGTCTCTGCCTCTGTCTCTGCCTCTGCCTCTGCCTCTGCCTCTGCCTCTGCCTCCGCCTCTGTCTCTGCCTCTGTCTCTGCCTCTGCCTCTGCCTCTGCCTCTGTCTCTGCCTCTGTCTCTGCCTCTGTCTCTGCCTCTGTCTCTGCCTCTGCCTCTGTCTCTGCCTCTTTATCTGCCTCTTTATCTGTCTCTGCCTCTGCCTCTGCCTCTTTATCTGCCTCTGTGTCTGCCTCTGTCTCGGCCTCTGCCTCTTTCTCTGCCTCTGCCTCTGTCTCTGCCTCTGCCTCTGTCTCTGTCTCTGTCTCTGTCTCTGCCTCTGCCTCTTTCTCTGTCTCTGCCTCTTTCTCTGTCTCTGGCTCTGTCTCTGCCTCTGCCTCTGCCTCTGCCTCTTTCTCTGTCTCTGCCTCTGCCTCTGCCTCTGCCTCTGCCTCTGCCTCTTTCTCTGTCTCTGCCTCTTTCTCTGTCTCTGCCTCTGTCTCTTTCTCTGTCTCTGCCTCTGCCTCTTTCTCTGTGTCTGCCTCTGTCTCGGCCTCTGCCTCTGCCTCTGTCTCTGTCTCTGTCTCTGTCTCTGCCTCTGCCTCTGCCTCTTTCTCTGTCTCTGCCTCTGTCTCTGTGTCTGCCTCTGCCTCTTTCTCTGTCTTGTCTTGTCTTGTCTTTGCTGGGCCGCTGCTTATGCAGGCCTCCACGTGAGCCCCTGGAGGTCATTGAAAACCCTAGTCGCCCCGCCGGGCTGCGTAGGGTGTGCCCCTTAAGTCCTGGTGGTGGAGCCCCCACTGGCTCCTGATGCTTTTGCTTGCGAGACTACAGTGGCTCCTGCTCTCACCCCCAGTACCGCTGCATTGCATGGGCTTCCAGTGTTGGTCCTCCTTTAGTGCTGAAATGCGTACCAGTCATTCTTGAAAATTAGCTCCCTAGAAAATGTGCTGGCTCTATTCGCCCCTTGAGTGGTCCTGTGCCCCGCTCTCGATTTCTGAATTGCTTTGCTGTTAGAAATTGTGCGGTCTAGTATCCTCTCTCTACCTTGCGTACCGCTGGGTGGCCCCCTTTCGGGGCTGGTGAAGGTCTTGTTGGGTCCGTCATGGGCCTTCGCAGCACCTTACAGAGCCTGCGCATGGTACAGGACCCCTCCGCTATCAGCTCCTCCGCAAACAATTTCCTATCGTGGTGGTCCTCTGGGTTCAAGTGTCGCCGCCTCATTGCAATCCATAACTCGTCCGGCGGTCTGTCCACACAGCGCTCCCTACTCAACGGCTCCCTATAAGCTTCCTCCAGAACATCGAGTTGCAGAAGCTCTCCTCGGTATAAATTGTTTTCCTCGGCCTGACGACTTATCTCCCTCAGTTCCTCCTCCACGTCGACGTACGATTCCTCCGGGTGCCCTTTGATGCCCCCGAACACTGTGAGGGACGCCCGCGTCAGCCGCATGTGAGTGCGTGTGGCGCTGGTGATTCCCACGTTCTCAGACTCCTCCTTGTCAGGAATTTTCACACCTAATTCCAGCAACTCCTCCTTCGCTGCAAGTGCTCTTCGTTTGCACGCCAAGAGTCCTGCAGTGTCTTCCTCAGACCGCAGCCGCTTCACAAACTGGCTTCTGACACCTGTCGGATCCCTGTAGACCAGTTGGTCGGCCACGTGGTGGTAGACCCCCAGGAACTGGTCTGGCTCTGCCCCTCCAATTGCCGCCCAGTACCAGTAAACCTCCATGGCATCCATCAGGGCTACTCTGTCCCGGTCCCCCGTTCTGCGCCAAGGATATCTCTTCCAGCCAAACGGCCGGACAAAGAGCCCTGGGATACGCGCTGTGAACAGCTGTGCTAAGTGCGAGCCCACTCCCGGGATTAAATGTCGTACGCAATCGCGAAAATGCCCCCCCGCGAAGCCATGATCGATCGCTGTTTCCAAAACTTTTCCACCCCTCTTCTCTTTCTCTGTCTCTGCCTCTTTCTTTGTCTCTGCCTCTGTCTCTTTCTCTTTCTCTGTCTCTGCCTCTGTCTCTGCCTCTGCCTCTTCCTCTGTCTCTGCCTCTGCCTCTTTCTCTGTCTCTGCCTCTTTCTCTGTCTCTGCCTCTGTCTCTGCCTCTGTCTCTGCCTCTGTCTCTGCCTCTGCCTCTTTCTCTGTCTCTGCCTCTTTCTCTGTCTCTGCCTCTGTCTCTGTCTCTGTCTCTGCCTCTGCCTCTGCCTCTGCCTCTTTCTCTGTCTCTGCCTCTTTCTCTGTCTCTGCCTCTGTCTCTTTCTCTGTCTCTGCCTCTGCCTCTTTCTCTGTGTCTGCCTCTGTCTCGGCCTCTGCCTCTGTCTCTATCTCTGTCTCTGTCTCTGTCTCTGCCTCTGCCTCTGCCTCTTTCTCTGTCTCTGCCTCTTTCTTTGTCTCTGCCTCTGTCTCTTTCTCTGTCTCTGGCTCTGTCTCTGCCTCTGCCTCTTCCTCTGTCTCTGCCTCTGTCTCTGGCTCTGTCTCTGCCTCTGCCTCTTTCTCTGTCTCTGCCTCTGCCTCTGCCTCTGCCTCTGTCTCTGTCTCTGTCTCTGCCTCTGTCTCTGCCTCTTTCTCTGTCTCTGCCTCTGCCTCTGCCTCTGTCTCTGCCTCTGTCTCTGTCTCTGCCTCTGTCTCTGCCTCTTCCTCTTCCTCTGCCTCTGTCTCTGCCTCTGCCTCTGCCTCTTTCTCTGCCTCTGTCTCTGCCTCTGTTTCTGCCCCTGTCTCTTGTCCCTCTCTCTCCCTCTCTGTGTCTCTCACCGCAGGCGGTCGAGGACCCCCCCCGGGACTGGCGGTGGACGCTGTGCATCCTGGTGGCCGGGCTGTGCAGCGGGCTGCTCGGCGGCACGATCGGGGTCTGGGGCCCCCCGGTGGTGATCCTGATGACGTACAGCGGCCTCAGCGCCCGTCGCATCCGCGCCACGGGGTACCTCGTGGGCACCACCAGCGTGGTCACGCGCCTCGCGCAGCTGGTGGTGACGGGGCGCCTCTCGACGCTGGCGTGGCCCACGTACGCGGCGCTGATTGCCGCGTCGGGCGTCGGCATGGGCCTCGGCGTGGCGGCGCACCCTTACCTCAACGTCCAGCGGCTGACGCGGGTGCTGCTGGTGGTGCTGGCGGTCTGCGCCTCGTCCATGATCCTGTCGGCCGCCACGGTGATCATGCACGCGGAGGGCACGCAGCTGGTGGTGCTGGCGGGGGGGCGCGCGACGGCCGGCGTCGGCCGCCCGGGCGGGGGCGCGGGGGCGGCGGTCCGCGGGGGTGCGTGAAACGAGCGGAGTGGTGTCGGAGGACCCCCCTCCCCCCCCCGCCCCTCCTCTCCTCCCCTCCCCTCTGCAACGGACTGAGATGGCGATGAAGGCCGTGTGAGGGCAGGGGCGGCTGGACAGGGACATATTAGAATGGCCGTTACGCCATCGGAGCATCCCCCCCCCCCTCCAGACCTAAGTGGCCTTCATGGGAAAAACTGAAAATTAACATTTTTGGTACACAAACTTTTGGGTCCCAGCCCTCCCCCACCCCTTCTAATGCTTCCCTGCGGCTGGAGCACGGTGGCGGTGGGTGGGTCCACACCTGATCTTTTGAGCCCCCCCCCCCCTGCCGCCCTCCAGACACCCCCTTCATTGTGGCCCGGAACCCTCCGGGTGTGTGGGATGGTTTTTGATTCCCTGCATCATTTAGGGGCGGAGAGCGCCCTCTGCATGAGGCCTCGCAGGGCTGGCATGGCAGTGCATCACAGTCTGACATTGCGCGAAAGCGGGAAGTGTTGTTGTTGAATACATGTTTGCACTGTTGGGTCCACCATGTGAATAACGGGGCATCACAAGCTGCTACAATGTGCAACCCCCCAAATCGGCGGCCGAATTCGGCCAACTTCGCCGATTTGTTCGCCAATTTGTTGGGTTTCTGAATTTCGCCAATTTGTTCTGCCGATTTGTGGGGCTTCTGTGATTTGGCTGATTCGTTCTGCCGACTTGTTGGGGCTTCTGGGATTGTAGGACGCCTGATTTGGAGGCGTGCATCCTTTACTTTAGGGCACTGGATAATACCTTTTTTTTTCCTATATTGATTGTTCAGATTGGCACCATGAAGTGTTTTTACTGCCCACAAAAAGACGCGTCTGTGGTCCCCTGTGTTATCTTATGTGTTATCTTGCTTGGCTGAATGCTTCAACCAGCCGCAGTGTCCGCAACGTACAATGAGAACCTACCATTGCTCTCTGCGGGACCGCGTACCTGGACTTTGAGAAGGCTGTCACCCTCTGCAGTCCTTTGAGCGGAACGTGCTGTGCGGCCCGCAAGGCGCCAGGCTGGGGTCCCGGGTACCCCCAACCTACATACCTCAAAATGATCCCCTCGTCGCACTGATAATTTTGATTACACATATGTGGGGTGTACCCATTTTCATGGGTTCGGCCCGTGCTTTTCCAACGGATTGGCGGGCCGGGCCGGCAAAAGCGGTTGCTGGCGGTTGTCGGGCAAGTGCAGGCGGGTACAAGACGGTTGGAGGGCAGCCGGGGGCAGTGAACTGACCGGCACCCTGAAGGGGGGAGGAATGGGGGGGGGGGGGATCCCAAGGGTGTCCCTGGCCGCAGGGGCTCCGAATAGCAGATGAGATCAACCCCTGTGCCGAGGATGGGCTGTGCATCCCAACAACATCATCCCTCGGTGGGCAGAGAGCCTCGTCCGGGGGGGTCTCCGGATCGAGCTCCACGGTGCCTACGCCAGCCCCTCTCCGACCAGGTAGTGGCCAAGGGCAGCTGCCCCTGGGCGCGAGACAGGCCCGGTGACTGGCAGGGGGCAATTCTGGCGCCAAAGCCGCTGAAAATTTTCTTGAGCATTGAAAATAGTCAAAATTTTTTTTACCAAATACATGGCAAATGATGGATTTTCTGAACCCCCTCGACGTGCTGATTCCAAAAATCCCAATTTATTTTCTGCCCGAATTCGGGGTCCGGGTCATCTCCGGGGCCCGGGGGGCCTCAGTGCACCGACGCATGTGCACCGAGACGGCCGAGGTGAGTGGCCCAGTGTGGCCCGGACGGAGGTTGGGGAGCTGCCATGGGCGGCACCAGATGAGCGACCGAGTCCACAGGCGCAGGTACTTCAGGTGCACCCACCCGCAGGGGTGCCCAGCGACGACAGCGGCGCATGAAGTGCGGTAGCGTTCACGGACCTCAGTACCAAGGGCAGTGAGATGCCCCGTGCTAATCGAGCAGAGTGCTGCGCCGTGGCGGGGAGGTGAGGTACACGAGTGCGGCGCGACGAAGCCGGCCGTGGCCTGGGCGCCAGGCGAGGCCTGGTCCGGCGTGATAAGCGCGCCGGGAGTCTCAGCGCACGGACCTCGTGTTGCACTCGTTGTTGGGACCGCCGTTTTTGTGGCGCAGAGAAGTCACAAGAATGTGAGCCCGCGGTCCGTGGGGAGACGGGGGAGGAGGGACCGGGGCAAGCGTTTGGGAGTTGTCCGTCACAGCGTTGTGCTGTGGAGTGCAGGCCACTTTGAGCGGTTTTTGATGTGGCGGGGCGCCGTGGCGGACGCTGCCGTCACCCCCTTCACATCTGCGCGGAGGCACGGCCTTCTCTGAGCGCAGTGACCCGGTCTTCCCGCCGCTTTCTGGGATGTGTGCTTGCGCAAGTTGGGGGCGCAGGGGAAAGCCCCAACACACCAACGACTGGGCTCCGCGAACGCGGAAACGACACCAGCAGGAGCACCGGCCGCAGCGGCCGACGGAAAGCAGCGACCCGACGCAACATGCGAAGGGAAGAACGGGTGACTGTCCAGGGCCCCGCAAAGGAGCAACAACCCGACGGAATGTCCCACAGGGGGGCCGGGGGAGAGTACGTGCTGTGCTGCAGTGCTGTGCATCGCCGAGTATACTATGAACCCTGGTTTCGCAGAAACCACAGTTTGGCACCACTGCCCTGCATGCTCTAACAGTGTTCATTACGCGCTCCCGCCCGTCAGTATTTTATGTGATGCGCTGTTGGTGCTTGTGGCAGGGCAGGGCAGGGGCGAGCATCACAGCCAAACTCGTTGAGGCCCATGGGCGCCCCATGAGAGTTCCGAGCCCCGTGCTGCTCCCCCTCCAGCCGATGCGGAACACGTGGGGGGCCGTCCCCCGGGCCCTGGGGCATCGGATGCAGGGGAGAACAGCCTGCGGCCTTCACGGTCTGGGAACGACTGAACGCGAAGCCTGTTGGTGTTGCCTGGGGAACGCCGCAACGGGGGTCAAGGGGGAAAGACATCGCACTCTCAGCCCGACACCGCGGGGCCTCGCTGTAGTGTCGGGTGCCATGCGTCCAGACAGACTGACGATCTCAGAGACGGGACCCCCCAGAAGTGCACTGCTTCCCCCCTCTTGTCCAGCCCCCGCCCCTTGCCCATCTCCCCCCCTCCCCCCTCAAGGGGGGGCGTCACTTGGCCCATGAACAATAAGAAATCAGTAGGAAATCACAGGCGCCGAAGAAAAATTTTAGTTGGGTTTCCTAGAATTCAGGTCACTGTTGTGTGGTGTCTGTCCCCCCCCCCCCCCCCCAGGGGGGCTGGGGGGGAACCTTCGTCCCTGTGGGGGGGGGGGGGGGGGATGGACACGGGGGGAGGGGGGGGTACTTTTCCACTGCTGGATCCTGCGCTGGTCCGCTGTTGAGGTGGTGGGTAGGGGCTTCCTCGAGGAATGGGATCCTTCTTCTTTTCTGTCCACAAAGGGCGGCCTGCGTGCTTGGGTGTCGGGATTATTGCGGTCGCCCAACGGCGGGTGGAGCTTCGCCGACCGGAGTTGGTGGTCAGCCGGCACTGTTTGGCCGGTACCCGACAGCCAACACCGGCCGGTGCCCCGAAGGGGCCCTCGTGCACCGGAGTCCGGCACGTCATCCTGTTGGGCGCTCAGGATCGCCCTGGGCAACGCGTACCCGCTGCTGCCTCAGGAATGCGTTCCGCATTCCGCACCGGTGCGCCGGTGTTGCGAGGCAGCACCGGCGCGCCCTATACTATACTGATGCAACCCCGCGAAACCACCCACTCGACACTGGTGCTGCCTAGAGCTAGCGCCCGCGCACCCGTGCACTGTACTGGCGCGGCCCGAGGAATTGATTTCACGCGGGTGCTGTCCCGCTGTACTGGCACGGCCCGAAGAATCGATTTCACGGGGGTGCTGTCGCGCCACCTGTACCATACTGTACCATAAACCTGCTGCCCCAAGAATGTTAAGAGTGGATTCCGAACTCCCCCCCCCCCCCCCCTCTTTGCAAGATGGAATTTGGCGGCTCCATTTCTCGGGTGTCAGGGAAGGTCAGTGTTTTCTGTGGTTCAGATCACTGTCCTGCCACTTGTTGCTTCTCCCAGGCATTTATCTATCTGATCCCATTCTGCTCCTTGCTTCGCTTTGAGGATGTTCCTCGCTGGTTGTGTCACTGCTTGTGTCTCCTCAGGGTGAGGCCTATTGGCGTTTGGCGGTTGGCGGTTGGTGGCGGTTGGCAGTTAGCGGTTGGCGGCGGTTGGCGGTTGGCGGTTGCTGGTCCCTGGGGGCGGTCCTTAAGGGCGGTCCTTAAGGGAAGAAAAATCAGGCTTCTTAAAGACCCCCCTGTGCCAGACACAAAAAAAAAACATGTGCCACATTCGTGAGCCTCCAAGTGAACGCGTTCCTGAAGCTCCTGCAGGGCGGCTTTGTTGCGTAAGCATTTCGTGAACATCACTGGAGAGTTTCCGACAGCTTGAAAAAGTGAATGCTGATACGCTATGACGTTAGCTGATGATCAAAGGCGGCTGCATTTGTTGTGTTGCTATTTGAAAAAGCTGACTTGGAAAAGCTTTGCAGCGACCAATGATTTCATCGTCTTTGTCAGTGCTTCTGGAAATTCATTGCACAAGGTCAGTCTTAGTGTGTGGGAGGTGCCGCCCACACTGTCTGCGCCCGCCGGACATGTCTACCGCCGCCGCCACCACCACTGCCCACCACCACCAGCGGAACAGTTGAACGCTGTGATGCGGAGCTGGCTCAGCAACAGAGCCTGCACTTTGCACAACTGATTTGCTGTAGACCGTTTGACTCCGCGGTTTTAGTGTGCTACCGGCCATTGTCCGTCTCAACGCCGTATCGTCGTTTACTGACGTCCGGTTCACCCTTCAGGGTCAGCTCACATTCACTCACGGGGAGGGAGGCACGGCACCCGTGATGAGTCCGAATCCACAGACACCCCCAAAGTGTACCCGTCGTGTCTACGGGCGGGACTGAGGGAGGTCTGCAGTGCCCCAAGATCCGTCGTGAGCGCGACCTCGTCCGTGTCAACGGGAGTCTTGGGGCTGGTCATATCAGTGATATCCCCCGCAACGAACTGGACTTTGGAGGACTCCCGGCGGTGCTGAGTTGTTAAAAGGAGCCCTGCCACACACACCCTCCGTGTCCCTGCACCTTCCGACAGCTTGAAAAAGTGAATGCTGATACGCTATGAGGTTAGCTGATGATCAAAGGCGGCTGTATTTGTTGTGTTGCTATTAACAACGCCCCTGTCAGATCAACAGGAGACGCTGTTTCCGTCATTTTTTCAGTGCTTGTGCTGTTGTTCTCGCAAGGGGCGGGGGTTGCATTGCTGCTGCTAAATAGGCGGCCGCAACGCCTTCCCCTTTGTTTTGCAGAAATATTGGCACGTGTACACAAGAGATGCCCATGGCAGCTTAGGTCCCTCTCTCTCACTCTCTCTCTCTCTCTCTCTCTCTATCTCTCGGTATCGTCAGCCTGTTAATGGCGGAATCTACCGCGGTTTTTTTCGTGGTATAGAGAGGAAACCAGCCTTGTCCCAAGGCGTCTTCATCCCAGTCCCGTATTAGTGTTTGCTCGCAACAAGCGCCTGCTTTGTATTCCCCGGATAGGCTGCGCCTGATCTGGAACCAGGCCATGCCAGATATGGGTCTGCATGCCTGGGAATGCCTGGGAAAGAAGGGTTGGGAAAGAACATACCTCACTGGCTTGGTGTTCACAGCCACCTCTCGCCAGTCCTCTGCATGTGCAAGGAGGACCTTACTGTTTTGGCGAGAGTCTCAGCTTGGCCATGGCCGTGCACATGCTGCGGCCCTACAGGGGTGTAGTTGCGGTCTGAACCTTGCATGGGACTCGTCAGTATTGAGGAGGGACTGCCAAGAGGCAAACCGAAAGTTATGCAAATAGCTTTCATGAGCGATTTTTTGACAGCAGGGCGGTAGGCACAATAGAGGTACATGCGTGACATATGCACGGATGATGAATTTGTGTGTCATGAAATAAAGCACACGTCCTGCAACCGCTACTATTGGCGCTAGTACGTGGCAATGAAGCTGTTGGCGCCACTCACTGACCATGCCATGTCTCCCAGCTAGGCCATAACAGTCCACAACTGGCCAGCATTGGTGAATGTTTGCATATATTTGGCACTCACAGTTCAGTTTGAAGGGGGTGAAGAAGTGACAGGAACAGACACAGGGCAACAGCTCCGCAAGCCCTGCCAGTCGGATTTGCTTCATGCATGTTTGTGGTGTTGGGTCATGAGGTCCTAGTCTGCACCCTCAGCAGTGTTCTTGTCAGCGCTTCCTTTAGGAGCGAGATATTTCTCTTGTCACGAAGGATGGCTGGAGGTTGTCAGTGCAGTAGGTGTGTGCACTGTGCCCCCCCCCCCCAAAAAAAAATTACAGCAAAATGTACCCAAGGCAAATGAAAAGTCACATCACACGACCCCTTTTGTGGTAATCTGTGGGTTGTTTCATGGTGGGTCTCTTATTGAGAGTCTTTCTGCTGTGATAATTTTGTCATTTAGCAACACACTATAATACCCGTTGCCCCTTTGAGTGCCGTACCTTAAGCAGGGGCAATTTCAAGGACTGCAAACAGGTCTGGACGGTCCTTTTTTGCACATGCACCTGACCGAATGGGGGCACAAGTATGTGTTACCACAGTGCCAGAGCACTGAAATGTGATGGATCGGTAGTCAGCACCACGCTCTGATGGGCCCAGAAACTCGGCAAGCACAGCGCTGCCCTCTGAATGTTGGAAGTTGACAACAGTACCAGCTGGGTATGTGTCAATATGATCAATATCCATGGCTGAAATTGCGAACAACTAAGTGTTCCGCATGACACAGGGTACAGCTTAATGCGTTGCTTACAATAAATTCCAAGTACACAGCAGTTCACCAATCATCCCCCCCCCCCCCCGTGTCCAACGAATGCCGTGTCCAACGAGCACTTCTGTTCGGACCGTATTTTTTGAGGACATAATTAATTACGTACTTAATCATGTACTGGTCTTCAGAATCAAGGTTTCAGGCTAAAGGATTGGGGAAATGAGGGGTTGTAGTGAGTAACTATGGGGAAATTTGTAAAGTAGGATGTAAGGGAATTGTGTTCCTCAACTAGTAGACCTCTATTGCCCACCATGACTGATTCTCTGCTTGCACCTGGCCAGGAGGTGCTATACAAGCGGTGTCCATCCCAAAGGTCCTTAAGCCAGATCAGACTACCACTTCTGCCTGTGCCAAGAACAAGGAGGGCCCCAAGCCCGGGGAGCATCTTCAGCTTTTCCGCATGGAGCGGGACTGCAACAAGGCCTTCTACACTGAAAAGTGCTCATTGGAGGCCTCCATCGGTTTGTACTTTGAATGGGTTGGGTGTCTTGTGCCTAGGGGTGTGTTACCGCCGTTTCGCAATATTGTCGCGCGCACCGAACGGCGTGTCCAACAAACACTGCCATTCGGACCGTATTTTTTAAGGACAAAATTTTGCACACCGGAGGGGGGGGGTTCTACCTTGTACAACCAGTAGACACACGGAAGAACCTCAATATCCAGCCCCAAACACAAAGGTGGGTATTTCTCAAGGGGGGCGGGGTACTTGTGATGTGTAGCAACAATTGTTGCACCAACTGGACCCTGCCCCCAATTGTATGGAAGCGCTTGCTTATTTTTTTTTTTTGCTTGCTTATAATTTGTGCTTGCTTTTATTTCGAACGGCCCCTGTTTTCACTACAGAAAGATGGCTCTCCCTAACACCAATGACCCCCATTGCTTTTACGCTCACATAGCAGCAGCAGGAGAGGAGGATGAAGTGGTTGTTTAGGATTTTTATGAGGCCGCAACATGTTGAGGATACAGGCGGCATCAGTGCAGAATCAAGTGAAAGAAGATGCGGAAGAAGATGCAGTTAGAGATGCCTTTTTTCCCTGTTCTTACTCTTGCCTGTGGGGCCGCCAGTTTGCCATGCTTGCTTATGTTCCAGACCTCAAAAGTATAATCATGCATGCATGCTTGCTTTTATTTTGGTGCTTCAGGGGCGGGGGTTGCAACAAAAAGTGTGTTGGCCCGGTTTTCTGCTGGACCTGCACTGGGTGAACGGGGAACTAAACCCGGCTCTCGTGCCATCTCAGTGGCAAAGGTATGGTGGACCTGAAAATATGCTCCTGGCAGCACACGTCATCAAACACACTGACTGAAAAGGGAGGGGTGGGGAGCAGGGAACGTTTATAAGGAATTAAGTTAACTGGGGGGGGGGGGTCTGGGTGGGTGCCCCAGCCTGGGTGGGTGGGTGAAAAGTTTGGGACCCTCCCCCCTCTTAGAATTGTACTCTGGGTGGGTGGGTGTGTAGTCTAGGACCCCCCGTTTAATATTAGTGTGCAGGCTGATGGCGCTTTTTTTTCGATTTCAAATGTGCTCAATAAGCTGGACGGGAGGTTGAGTGACCAGATCTGGCAGTTGGTACAATGGTAATGCAGATGTGTGCCACATCAGAGGTCTGAGGTTCAATTCCGGGGGAGGGTACTATTTTTTAGCTCTGCTTTTTCTGCAAGGTTGGGAGTAGCAGTGACATGCATGTTGTCATGCCATTGGTCGCCTTCTGTGTACCTGCAGACCTGTGTATCTGCAGACCTCATTCTTTGGTTTTGCCACAGCTTCGGAAGTACCGCTGTGGTTGTGGAATACTCATATCCAATGTGGGAAAGGCTGAACGTGAGCACTGCAAAAGTGACAGACCGCGGGACCATGTGCTTCGGCAGCCGTGGTAGCATCACCTCAGGTGGGGCTGGGGAGCCGTTCAGCCCCGGGAGAGCGCCTCAACCCCCCCCTCAAATGTTTATGAGAGGGGGGGGGGGTCTGGGTGGGTTGCTTGGTTTTGGGTGGGTGGGTGCCTCAAAACCCCAAAACCCCCCAGCCCCTTATAAACGTTCCCTGGTGGGGAGGCATGCTTCAATTTTTGACATTTTTGACACTTACGCTACACACTACTTTAGCATGCGGACTGACCTGCAGATGCATGGCCATGCCAATGTCTGCTATTACCCTGGACATTTGCCCAGGAGGCCCTTTGGGGAGACATTTGGCCCTAGCTTGGCTGACTGCTAACTACCTGTAACCCGGCCCACCCAACTCGAGCTATCAACTCAATTATGACAAGTAACCAGGCCGGAAGGGGCCAACCGGTGGCACCTGTTTCTAGGGGTAAAGGGGAAGTCTAGAACGAGGCACCAGATGTACACCACACCCTTAACTAGACACCGCAAAGACGCAGCTTCAGGCCTAGCGAATACCATCTACTCTCACCAGGGAGGCCAAGGGCAAAGAACACAGCCAGTGGCAAAGTTGCTTCGATCCCAATGAGGGAGGACAGGGACTCGAAATACTCCTGAAGCAGAACATTGCGCACACTATCACGCGGTGAACTGATGAGGCAATGAAGGTTGTGCGAAGGCAGGAGCTAAGTGGCGGGTGGGCTTTTGAGGCCCTAGCTACAACTGACAAATAAGTGTGTGCACGTCCCACACCCCCGACCCCATCACGTCGTTATGGGGGAGTGTTAGCGCACTGGGCGCGCGCCGGGCTTTTTTTTTTTTGACCAATCCCCACCCGTGCCTGTTTTTGCCCCCCCCTCACCAAACAATCTGCCCCCGAGAATGCAGGGGTGATGTAGCCACTTCTGATTTGGTCTCCTTCTATTGGGAACCCCCGAGAAGGCAGGGGTGATGTAGCCACTTCTGATTTGGTCTCCTTCTATTGGGAACCCCCGAGAAGGCAGGGGTGATGTAGCCATTTCACCCACGCGTGCTTTGCGGGGAAGGTTTGCGGTCCAGTGCGGTCTACTTGGGGGACTTCCCTAGGTGAGGGTAAACTTGGGGCTAGAGCCAGGATACTTAATTCAAAGGTAGCGCGCTGGGCATGTGCTGGACGTGCGCCGGGCAAACATTCCCCCTATGTGCATTGCGAGCGAGTATCCAATTTGAGGCCACCACGCACAAATGAACTTGAACTTTTTGCTTTTGGACCCCTTGTTCCCATATCCAATGTTTTGAGCCCCAACTTGGGTAGACCTATTTGCACTTGTGAGCCTTGAGTCCACTGGCCCTTGAGGCTGTCCCTTACAAATTCCCTTCATACCTATGGCCTGACAGGTGTGACAGCTTTGCAAAATTGCATTGTGCACAACTAAAAGTGACGTGCGTAGCACAACACCTGCCTCATGTAAACATATTTGGGAGTTTGCTCGAAGAAGAACGAATGTCACACTGGCAGTGTTCCCTGTCTGTGCAATCTTCTGTTGCCTGCCCTGTGCACTCCTGAACTTCCCGCCCCAACTGACGGAATTACACTGCGGGGTGAGTGCCGCATCATACCACATATTCACATGATTCTGGGGGCTTTCCTGGGTGCTTTCATACCCCCCCCCCCCCCTGTAATCGCCACACATTGTAATCGCCACACCCTTGTCCAAGCTACAGTAGGTGTAGGGGCCATATTAATTTGGTACTTTTGCGTAGCTATTACAAAGGGGGTGCGGGTAGGACAAACTCAGTGTCCATTGGTCCATTGGCCTAAACCCCCCCCCCCGAAAGTAAGACCCCGCCCCAAAAGTAAGACCCCCCCAAAAGTAAGACCCCCTTGCAGGCTCAGGACCAGCCGTCCCAAAAGTAAGACCCCCTTAAACCCTTTAGTGGCACATGCACGGCAGCAACACATTTTGGTCTACCACTCATACAATCCACGATCATCCGTCACATATTTACTGAGATTTGAACCACGAGGTGATAGGTTTCTGCTTTGCTTTGAAAGAGGGCAACCGGATAGGTGCCTGGTCAGGAACATCAACTTCTTCCTGGCGGGCACGTGCATCAATAGCTGCCCTAACCTGCTGCTCAACCTCAGACATTGGCACGAAAATATAACTTGGGAACACTCGCAGTTTGATATCAGAAGGAGTGGCAGGCAAATAACCCATTGCCTTAAATGTTTGCCACCGCTTGGCATCATCACCAGCCACAGTTAGTCTGTGGGCTTTGGCAACAATTCGTGTTACAATTATGCGGCGGTCCCGAGCACTTAACTTTTTCCCAGAGATCTTCGGCTCCACTTCAGCGCCAAAGATATTGCTGTAGTGGTTCTTCCATACAAAATTGTGCTCGGTGTCCAAATACTGACCCACAGAAGTGGTGCCCTCCTCCAAACGAGCGAAGGATGTCTCCTTCTTTACATTTTCCTGCAACAAATCATCAGATGACTCTACCTCGTCAATGGTGTCGGTTTCCTCCAGCTGCAGGTCGTCTAAAAGCATGGGCTCAGACATCTTCTGTGTCGGGAAAGGTGAAGTGACAGCAAAGTGGATGAACCCAAAAGTAAGACCCCCCCCCCCAAAAGTAAGACCCCTCTTGGGACCCACGACCAGCTGGACTGAAAGTAAGACCCCCGGTCTTACTTTCAGGAGGGAGGTTTAATGGGTATCCGAACAAACAGAATGGGTATCCGAACAGTTGAAAAGTTCGAAAGTGAGTCCCCAAAAATTGTTGAAAAGTTCGAAAGTGAGTCCCCAAAAATTGTTGAAAAGTTCGAAAGTGAGTCCCCAAAAATTGTTGTGGGGCTTCAGGGACAGGGTGTCGGGGCTGAGGACTGGGTGTTGACTGTCAAGACTGGGTAGGGCGTATCAAGACACGATGTTCACGTCCCGTATTGGCTTCGCAGCTGTTTGTGTGTGATGTTTGGTGCGGTTGCGGAGGGCAGCCTGGGTGCCTGGGGCCCCTTTGTCCCAGCCACCGCCGCCGAGCCCCAGAGCACCGCGATATACAACCCGCAGGTGACATGGACCACGCAGGTGTGACTCACACACAATGCACCCAAAGGGGGTCTCAGGCACAGTGCACACGCGGTGCATGAACGACGTGTGCATTGGGTTTGTGGCGGGGGCCAGTAGAAGAATGATGTCCGAAGAATCATCTCCCAAGAAAACAGTCCCATGTACAACCCATCCGCCGTCCTGCCAGCGCGAAGGGAGGAGAGGGATGCACAACAGAGAAAGCGCATGCGGTGCCATGGGGGGTCGCACAGGGGCTGTACAGAGGACACAGAGGCTACAGCAGGGGCGTACAGGGGGCGTACGTGGGAGACGCAGGGGCTGCATAGGGGCAGAACATCGAACATACAGCGGGCGCAAAGGGGTGGTGCGTAGGGGCACTACGCAGGTAACGCAGGGGCTGGGGGGGGTCCGCGGGGACGGAGAAGGGTGACACAGGCGCTTTTCAGGGCGCGCAGGGGCCACACTACAGTACACACTGGGACGGAGTGGCCGCACCGTGCGCACACTTGAAAGCTGGGCAAATGGTCGCCCTCCAGAGCCCCTCAAAATGCCGTCCCTCGGAGGCTTCTGCACTGCGCTGTCAAGAGAAGACTTTGTAGCGCGCCGCAGTTTGCGTGCAGTGTTTGGGGGTTACGCAGGTTCCCCCAGAGCACGGGTGGGCCGTCTCCTCGGTTTGGGTACGCGACTTCCCCCCCTCCCCCCCCCCCCCTCCCCCTCCCTGCCCTCCGGGCCCACTTAGTTACCAAGGGTCAATAGCTACCGTCCATACATATGGTGGCGCCCGAAAATTTTTTTCATTCCCCTTGCCAACATAGCATCCCTCCCTGCCCAGGCGGTGGAGCACCCCAACGCTATACTTGAACCCAACCTTGACTCTAACACCCACCCCAACCCTCAGCATGCTCCTAACCCTACACCTAACCCTACCCATGACCCTAACCCTAACCCTACCCCTAACCCTAACCCTAACCCTACCCCTAACCCTAGCCCCCCCCCCATTGCCCCTCCCTGAACCCCCCCCCTCCAATGCCCCCCCCCCCCGCCCCCCCCCCCAAGGGGCCTTCGGCCCACTTCTACTGGGGGGGGGGGAGTCGCGTACAAAAGCGAGGAGACGGCCCCCCCGTGCCCCAGAGGGTGTGGGGGGGCCTTCACAAGCCTCCAGCGGTGTGCATCACAGGCAGAGCGCACGGTTCTGCAAATGATTGCATCGCGTCACGTATCGTGTCCTGGCCTTATGTTGTTCTTCCCATTGTGCTGAAGTGTGGACAGTTGATTGCCCCTCCCGCTGAACTGAACTCAGCTGAACTGACCTTCCTGCACGCAGACGCACCTTCCTGAACGCCGTGGCACCACCGGTGCACCGTCCCATGGGGTTGCGAACCCCTCAAAGTGTGCGTATTGGGAGGGTTGCTGCCTCCCCCCCCCCCCCCCCGTCTAAGATGTTCCTTGTCCAAGATACAGAGGGCCTGTTTGCCGTAGGTGTGGCCCAAGATGGTCGGTTGGTGTGCAATTTCGGTGGCCCCGTGGCTCTAGCTAAGGCGCGAACCGAAACCGAGTCCGTCAACCAACAGGGTGACGCCTACAGAGGCAGTTCAAAGCCGTGCAACAAAAGAGAAGCATCTCCACCATCCGAACGTCCCCACCGCGAATGAGGCGCGGCTGCATCGAAGGAATCGGACAGGGCATGTTCGGAGGCCTGTGGCTCAACACTGAGGGGCACTTCAGTTAGATACATGGCATTGGGACCGAGCATGGAGCTTGCTCGCGCTTGGCTGACACATGCACTGCCCTTGGCGGCACTTGGCATGCGTGTTGCGATCATGTGGCATTTGGTAGAATACAGTGCCAGAGGTACTCCCCCCCCCCCCCCCCGATGTGTATGGGAGTCAAGGCAGTCACAGACATTCAGGCAGAGCTGGGACTGCAAGAAATGCCTGAAACGTTTGACAGCGATTCCAATGAGCCTGCCCAACAGTCCCATGTACAACCCATCCGCCGTCCTGCCAGCGCGAAGGGAGGAGAGGGATGCACAACAGAGAAAGCGCATGCGGTGCCATGGGGGGTCGCACAGGGGCTGTACAGAGGACACAGAGGCTACAGCAGGGGCGTACAGGGGGCGTACGTGGGAGACGCAGGGGCTGCATAGGGGCAGAACATCGAACATACAGCGGGCGCAAAGGGGTGGTGCGTAGGGGCACTACGCAGGTAACGCAGGGGCTGGGGGGGGTCCGCGGGGACGGAGAAGGGTGACACAGGCGCTTTTCAAAATGCCTGAAACGTTTGACAGCGATTCCAATGAGCCTGCAGGGTCACAATTGTCTGACGGGGAGGGGGATGAGGCACCATGGGTCTCCTAACAAGCGACCACGCTTCTAACCCAAACAGCCCATAAATAGCCAAATGGCGAACTCAAGGCAACGTTCGGAACTGGTCAGCAATGACCGCGTGGCCAAGTAACCGGCGCTTCGTCCCCCCGATGTGTATGGGACCAGACAAGGGCTCTCTCGTGCATGTCCACTGTGCAGATGGCTGCACCGGCACAGACCACGTTTGATGCGATTGCCGTCTCCTCTACGAATGCCGTGCTGCAGGCCCAGCCCCCCAGTGCGGTGCTTCAGGCCCAGCCCATCGCAGCCCCGACCACGCGGCCTTCGGCCTTTCCTTTCGATACGGCCAACATGGTCCAGTGGCCGCCAGCTACCGGAGAACAGTATGCGATGTTGGCGGGGAAGAGGCCAGGGCGAAGGGACGGGTTTTGGGGAGAAGGCTGGTTGCGGGTTGGGGGGTTAGGACAGAGTGGGAGGTAGTGGCGGAGTTCCACACCCTCCTGATGTCGATGGAACATGCCCCCAACAGGGCCAGGACCTTGTCTGCTTATAGCTCTTTCCGAAGGCAGTAGCCCACTTTGTGTTGGACGCTTTTCGAAACCGGTGCGTGGGCGTGGGGTGATTTTTGTGGGTTCGACAGCCATGTTGACACATCATCGGAGGTCAAATTGCAACCAAACTGGGACGTGTTGTGTCCTGGGGGGAGTATTATTGCGCCGTGTGCGCGCCGGGCATTTTTTTTTACCAGTTGCCACCCGTGTCTAAGAATCTGGCTCATCCTTTGCACCCAGTTGATGATGGTGGTGGTTGGAAGTGGGAGTGACATTTTTTGTTGTTGAATTCTTATATTTCGGCTTATGCAAGGTGCCTTGCAGGGAAGGTTTGCGGTCTAGTGCGGTCTACTTGGGGGATTTCCCGCGGTGAGGATAAACCTGGGGCCTAGAGATAGCATACTTAATACAAAGGTAGCGCGCCGGGCATGCGCCGGGCGCGCGCCGGGCAAACATTCCCCCCTGAAGTGGCTGATGGCATATGCTTCGTTGCTGCTGTCAGCGGGCCGCCTTCTGCTGACTGTCCCCTGCATGGTGCATGCTACCCTCTGCAGGCTGCCTACTGCATGTGGCCCTCTTCATTTGCCATCTTCGGCCCCCTCAGCCCCCTTTTCTTGCTGCCGCGTGCATTTTTTCCTTTCTGCCTGCTCGCTATCTTCTGCTGGTGACCTTTACCTCCAAGCTCTGCTTGCTGCGCTCTGCTTGCCTCAATTTGCTGCGCTGCTCCACTTGGTACGCTCCGACTGCTGCCTCCTGGTGGATGCCCGCTGGATCCTGCTCGGCAATGCAACTGAAACACTCATCCCTGCCCTTAGGCCTTTGGTTGTTGGCCCAGCTATGGGGCTGCTCCAGCGTCAAGACTCCCTCAGCAGCTCTCACGCCTCGATCCTGATTGCAGATGGTGAGCCGGGTGCGACGGCCACCACACCCGCCACATTCTTCAAAGTGGCGCAGTACGCCCCAAGCAGCTCTCCTCCGGTGACGCAGCCTGGGTCCCAAGAAGAACCCACAGTCGGTATGTTGGGCAGTGGGTGGCTGTGGGTCAGGAGTGGCCTGGGAAGACCACTGTGCTGTAGCGAACATTTTGAGTCGCATATATATGGTATTGCACCCTTTCCCCCCGGGAAGGCGAGATGCATGCGCCGTTGAATGCCCTGTTTTCAGCCGCACCTTCAAGCACATGGTGTGCGCTCTAGCAGGGGCAAAGATGTGTCATGCATTCCAACCGACGTCTTGGGAGGGCTGGCTCTCTGCCTGGACATACCCCTGACATGGCACGAGGTACCGGATTGTTGACCCGAAACTGCTGTGCAAGGGTGTTGGGGTTTACAATTTGTTTGCAGTTGCGGGTGCTGTTGTGTTTGTGTGGTGGGAAGGCGAGATGCATGCGCCGTTGAATGCCCTGTTTTCAGCCGCACCTTCAAGCACATGGTGTGCGCTCTAGCAGGGGCAAAGATGTGTCATGTTGCTGTGTTGAGGGACATCCTGAGTCTTGGGTGCATTCATGGCTGTGAACATTCTGGTCTGAAAAAATGGTCCATTCATTTCTTCGAGGATCCAGCAGGGCTTCTGAGAGTCCATGAGGTGCATCCTGGCATCTGTGTGCTTCCTTGCCTAGTTGGGGACAAGTGTGGACATGGATGAGTATGTGATCCATGCAGTATTGAGCAACGGGTGGGTTGGAGGCATGCATCACATCTGAGGTCTGTAAGTGGCTCTGTCTCTTGCCATCTGGACACCTTCAGACATTGTCAACCGTCAACCGGCACAAAACAATTTTCGCTTGAACTCCTGGCTAACAATTGGCAATAAAACCAACACACTTGTGCATGTGCTCACCGGCCTCTCCTCCCAAATGTATGTGGGCACCTTGCTGGCCGTGCCATGAGTGTTAGGCCCTGAAGTCATGTCATGTAAGGACGTGCTATAGGAACTCAACAATGTCCAGCAACTCAACTTCAAGCACTGGTACTCATTCCAACCGACGTCTTGGGAGGGCTGGCTCTTTGCCTGGACATACCCCTGACATGGCACGGGGTACCGGATTGTTGACCCGAAACCGCTGTGCAAGGGTGTTGGGGTTTACAATTTGTTTGCAGTTGCGGGTGCTGTTGTGTTTGTGTGGTGGGAAGGCGAGATGCATGCGCTGTTGAATGCCCTGTTTTCAGCCGCACCTTCAAGCACATGGTGTGCGCTCTAGCAGGGGCAAAGATGTGTCATGTTGCTGTGTTGAGGGACATCCTGAGTCTTGGGTGCATTCATGGCTGTGAACATTCTGGTCTGACAAAATGGTCCATTCATTTCTTCGAGGATCCAGCAGGGCTTCTGAGAGTCCATGAGGTGCATTCTGGCATCTGTGTGCTTCCTTGCCTAGTTGGGGACAAGTGTGGACATGGATGAGTATGTGATCCATGCAGTATTGAGCAACGGGTGGGTTGGAGGCATGCATCACACCTGAGGTCTGTAAGTGGCTCTGTCTCTTGCCATCTGGACACCTTCAGACATTGTCAACCGTCAACCGGCACAAAACAATTTTCGCTTGAACTCCTGGCTAACAATTGGCAATAAAACCAATGCACTTGTGCATGTGCTCACCGGCCTCTCCTCCCAAATGTATGTACAATGTGGGCACCTTGCTGGCCGTGCCATGAGTGTTAGGCCCTGAAGTCATGTCATGTAAGGATGTGCCATAGGAACTCAACAATGTCCAGCAACTCAACGACGTCTTGGGAGGGCTGCCTCTCTGCCTGGACATACCCCTGACATGGCACGGGGTACCGGATTGTTGACCCGAAACCGCTGTGCAAGGGTGTTGGGGTTTACAATTTGTTTGCAGTTGCGGGTGTTGTTGTGTTTGTGTGGTGGGAAGGCGAGATGCATGCGCTGTTGAATGCCCTGTTTTCAGCCGCACCTTCAAGCTCATGGTGTGCGCTCTAGCAGGGGCAAAGATGTGTCATGTTGCTGTGTTGAGGGACATCCTGAGTATTTCATGGCTGCGAACGTTTGAAGCCTGCTGAGTGGTACCATTGACCTGCGCAGTCGGTATTGTGGGCCCAGTTCTATGGTAGCAGTTCCATAAGGGCTGGCAAAACTCAAACCCGCTCTTTCACCAGGGTACAATTGCGTAGGGGCAAAAAGTAACCATGGAAAAAAAATGCTTTTGGAAAAGAATTCGAAGTCATGAATTGCATTGCAGCGCTGCACTCTGAACATCTGGACCACAGTTCGCCCATTAGCATTGGTGCCGCAGATAAGGATCGTGGCTGGATGGTGCCTCTATTGGTCATAGAACGCTGGAAATGAGGGATCCCTGGTCAAGCATGTGCAGCCGCAGCATGCCGCAGCACCCGTTTTTTGGAGCTGCACACAGGGGTTTGGAAGCATGCCGCAGCATGCCGCAGCACCCGTTTTTTGGAGCTGCACATAGGGGTTTGGAAGCATGCCGCAGCATGCCGCAGCATGCCGCAGCACCCGTTTTTTTCAGCTACACATGGGGGTTTGGAAGCATGCTGCAGCATGCTGCAGCATCCAATTTTTGGAGTTCATGTGTCTGTCTGCCTGCTCGTGCTCTGTTTGCACTGCCCGCCCCATGTCTCCCCAGTTTGTTTTTATTTGTCTTGTCATGAGTCAGTCATCTGCACCAACAACATCCAGTCAACAGTCAACACCAAGCACACCACTTTCCCAATCAGATGGGAAAATTCTGCTGGGGAATGAGAACGTCAACCTGGCACACATGCACGCAAGGCTGCACTACAGCCCCCACCCATTTGTGTGGAGGCACCACCACAGCCAAACCCCACGTTCATTGTCAACGTCCCACGGCCAGAACCAGCTGAACCTGAGTGCAGCCAAAAAAGTCGATTTTCCTACGTTGAGTAGCATTGCTGTTTTCTTTGTCCGACGACCACACTCTGCTTGCCATGTTGAGCGAACGTTCAGTTTGATGGGCCACATCCAGACAAAGGACCGTTTGCATATGGGCAACAACACTTTGCGCCATTTGGCTATGATGTATGTCAACAAACCCACTACAGACAATCCGGATGGTGAAAGTGATTAATTCGGCCCAACAGTGTTGTGCATGTTGTCTCTTGTTTGTGAGTTCAATTTCCCACAGAAGCGCAGGTACCCACATGTGCAGGTAGAAGCATGCCGCAGCATGCCGCAGCACAAGAAAATTTTCCGAGGGACCGCACATGCTTGTTCTTGGTTCAAATTCCCACCATATGCACAATTGGGGTGGATTGGACGAGGATGGGAAGCATTATTCTCTTCTGCGCAGCAATTAGATGAAGCAATGGATCTTGAGATGTGTTTGAAATCTTGCCTTCAATTTTAAGCCTCAGTTCAATGCTTTTCGGGCACGTATTTTTCTCACGATGAAACAAAGAACCGGTCCAGTTTTGCCCACCCCTGTCAGTGTACAACGCGCAGCACGCAGAGTGGTCAGTGTGCTACCCTGTGTTCAAAAAGGCCACGGGTTTCTTGGCAAAGGCGCTTGCCTGTCCTTTGCCTCTTGGGTTTCAGGACGTGAATTTACAGCACGGGGTGCGCACAGCATTCCGCATCCATCCGTCCATGCATGCATCCGCCCACCCACCCATCTCCATGCCTGCACCCATGCGTGCACCCGCAGATTCCCCGCCCCAGACTCCTCGCCCTCCCCTTCTTTCCACCACCAACCTGCCCCATTTTGTTGATCCCCTCTGCACCACCACACTTGCTCCCACACTCTCTCCCTCAGGCACGTTCTTCACACCTGCCGCCGCGCCCCCGGTGTACGATCCTGGACCCCGGCCGTTGGACGACCCCGGCTCGCCTTTCTCCGGGGATCCTGGGTCCCCTATCGTCCCTCCCCCAGACCATACCTCGCACCCCACTCCTCCTCAACCTTTTGCCAAGCCGCCCTCCCCACCCCCACTCCCCCGCCGGCCCTCCAAAGTCCAGTTCGTTGCGGGGGATATCACTGATATGACCAGCCCCAAGACTCCCATTGACACGGACGAGGTCGCGCTCACGACGGATCTTGGGGCACTGCAGACCTCCCTCAGTCCCGCCCGTAGACACGACGGGTACACTTTGGGGGTGTCTGTGGATTCGGACTCATCACGGGTGCCGTGCCTCCCTCCCCGTGAGTGAATGTGAGCTGACCCTGAAGGGTGAACCGGACGTCAGTAAACGACGATACGGCGTTGAGACGGACGATGGCCGGTAGCAAACTAAGGGGGCGCCTTAAGCGCAGTGCGCGCGCAGTGCGGGCGCAGTGCAACTATTTGGGCTTCTAGCCGTACTGGAGACCCATACTTTGTGATACTAGGGGGCATCATTGTTGCCCCTAACGTAGGTTTTGATGCTTCTTCCACATTGGGGATATGGCATTTTTGGATTTTCACCCACTTTCCCCCATTTCCGCCCCTTTTCACACTTTTTTGCTCATCCCCACCATGGACTTTGGTGTGGGCCCTTGAGTTGGGGTGACGGACTCCCCGGTTTTTGCCTGGCCACAGTCGAATGCCCTATGCGAGGCCGCATCACTACTGATAAGGATGCGTGGTTGTACCACAAGTGGAAACCGGAGTTTGACGTGGCTTCCCTCCTACAAGCCACTTTGCCCCACGGTCCAGTGGAGGATGAGGTGGACACATATGAGGCCTTGGCACTAGCTGGTAGGGTGAGTGAGCTTTCAAATGCCGCCACTCCGAAGCATTCTGATTTTGTATTTAGTTGACAATTGAACACAAAAGAGGATATGTGTGTGTCTTTCCGCATTTTGCATGATGTCTTATGTGAGGGGAAGGTAGCTTGCATTTGTCTTTAGCTAGGGCAGTTTGGGTGACCTAAATTTGGGGGCATTTGGAAGGGGTGTGCCTTGGGGTTCTTTAGGGAGGACCTACTCTAAAAGTAGCGCGCAGTGCGCGCGACCTGCAAGGATTCCCCCTAAAACTGCAGAGTCAAACGGTCTACAGCAAATCAGTTGTGCAAAGTGCAGGCTCTGTTGCTGAGCCAGCTCCACATCACAGCGTTCAACTGTTCTGCTGGTGGTGGTGGGCAGTGGTGGTGGCGGCGGCGGTAGACATGTCCGGCGGGCACAGACAGTGTGGGCGGCACCTCCCACACACTAAGACTGACCTTGTGCAATGAATTTCCAGAAGCACTGACAAAGACAATGAAATCATTGGTCGCTGCAAAGCTTCTCCAAGTCAGCTTTTTCAAATAGCAACACAACAAATGCAGCCGCTTTTGATCATCAGCTAACCTCATAGCGTATCAGCATTCACTTTTTCAAGCTGTCGGAAACTCTCCAGTGATGTTCACGAAATGCTTACGCAACAAAGCCGCCCTGCAGGAGCTTCAGGAACGCGTTCACTTGGAGGCTCACGAATGTGGCACATGTTTTTTTTGTGTCTGGCACAGGGGGGTCTTTAAGAAGCCTGATTTTTCTTCCCTTAAGGACCGCCCTTAAGGACCGCCCCCAGGGACCAGCAACCGCCAACCGCCAACCGCTGCCAACCGCCGCCAACCGCTAACTGCCAACCGCCACCAACCGCCAACCGCCAACTGCCAACCTTTGAAGTAGACAAGGTCCCATGTCCAGGAAGCGGAGAGCGTGCCTGTGAGCGTTCGTCTATGCTGGCGTTACGAAGGCTTCCCCCTCCCCCCGACCCCCTTAAGGAGCCCCTTGGTCTGGCCCCCAGAGGGCCCTCCCTCAGCCGAGGGTCCTGTGGCACGCGCCAGACCTGCCCCACCTGCCCCCAGGGGTGTCCTTAAGGGACGAGATTTTTTTTTTTTTGCTAAGGACAGCCCTTAAGGACCGCCCCAAGGGACCACCAACCGCCAACCGCCAACTCCCATCAACTGCCAACCGCCACCAACCGCCAACCGCCAACCGCCACCAACCGCCAGCCACCAACCGCCGCCAACCGCCAGCGGCGACCAACCGCCAACTGCCAACCACTGCCAACCGCCTCCAACCACCAACCGCCAGCCACCAACCGCCGCCAACCACCACCAACCGCCACCAACCGCCAGTTGCCAACTGCCAACGGCCAACCGCCAACCGCCAACCGCCACCAACCATGGTTGAGCACATGGAGTGCCCGCGGGCTTCTTTGGGAAAACTGGTACCGGAACACTTTTTTTTTTCCCCGTTAAGGACACCCCTGCCTGCCCCGCTCCTTCAGGCGAGCTCCCCGGCAGACGACGTCACGGCGAGCGACGGCGCGAGTCCCTACAACAAATCCCTCACGCAATCGCCGGCGGGCTCCAGCCCCGAGGCCGTGATGGTGTGCAGCCCGCAGCCGCTGCCGGCGCATCACTTGCACGTCGGCACGCCGAGCCCCGCGCGGGGGGACGGGGCCGACGGGGCCGCCGCCGTCGATGGGGAGCACGAAGCGGGCGGAGTGGTACCGGATGAGGAGGTGCGGTGACCTCCCACACACTAAGACTGACCTTGTGCAATGAATTTCCAGGAGCACTGACAAAGACGATGAAATCATTGGTCGCTGCAAAGCTTTTCCAAGTCAGCCTTTTCAAATAGCAACACAACAAATGCAGCCGCCTTTGATCATCAGCTAACCTCATGGCGTATCAGCATTCGCTTTTTCAAGCTGTCGGAAGGTGCAGGGACACGGAGGGTGTGTGTGGCAGGGCTCCTTTTAACAACTCAGCACCGCCGGGAGGTGTGGGGGGGGAGGGGGCGCCCCCCCGGCCCTGAAAAGATTGGGCCAAATTTTCTGACCGGCGTTTGGCCGATCAAAAAGTTCTCTGGCGCCTTCGGCGTCAATCGGTTTAGATCAAAAATTTTCTTTGGCGCCTCTAAAAACTCCGCACCACCGGAGAGGGGGGGGGGGGGGGGGCTGGGTGCCCCCCCCCCCCCCCTCCCCCGAAAAGGAGCCCTGGGATGTGGTCGAGAAGGTTTCAACGGATTTCCGGTAGAGGCCGCTCCGGGACGCTTTTGTTAGCCGTGACAGAGGCATGACGCCTCCAACGATCGGATTCACCGCAGCCCGATTCGATCCAAGCATCCCCACGGGATGTGGGACTGGGTCAGGGCCGGTACCCTCTGGCATGCACCCCAAGTCCAGCCAATTGATGGTCCACGCGCCAAAGGGGGGCCCCCGTGTGCCCATTTTTGCGCAGTGCCGGGGCACAGCGCAGTCCATGCGGTACTTCAACGCGTCGAACAGTGAAGATGGGGGGGGGGTGGGGCGTGCATGTCGCTGCCCATCTCAGCCATGCGCTTTGGGTGCAGGCCGCTTTGGTTGGATGGGGTGTGACTGGGAGCCGCGGCTGATGTTGCCGTGCCCAACACGTGCGCTTTCATGTCCACGCACGGCACCCCGGCGACCCCGCGTTGCCATCGTTTTTGGGGACATGGGCCGTGCTTGCGCAAGGGGGAGGGGGGGTACGCCAATGAGCGTTTCGGACCGGGAGCCCCTTGTGATTCATCTCCCACCCGTTCTCCGAAAATCACACCACAATCCCTCCCGCTGCCATTCGCACCATCTCTGCCTCATCTCTGCTGCTGTCCATACCTCTTCCCGTTGTATCACTGGGGGCAAAGGCTGATTACAGTCCTGGACGCTGTGTGACGGGTTAGGCGAGTGGGTTATGGGTCAGGGGCTGGCGTAGCCTTCCCCCCCCTCCTCCCGCCCTCCCTGGGGGTAGTTTGACACACCTCCTGTGACACCACGGCCCATACTTGCATGCATCGGTCCCTGCATCCGTATCACCAACGCTGTACAACACTGTTCATCCGTGTTCATCGTACTGCTATCCACACCCCCTTTCCAGATCGTCGTTCTAGCAGCTATTCACACCACTTAAACACACCAATGTTCTACACTACCACTGGGGTGGTGCGCAGTGTTTGGCCTACGGGACGGGGGGGGGGATGATGATGTTGCCCTCTCTCCCCCGCAAAAGGTCCGTGCGCACATTCCTCTTCCAGACCTTTTGCGAAAGGCGCCTCGGGCCGTTTTCAGGCTCTTGACAAGCTTTTCTCTCATTCTTGTGGACTGCATGTGCTGCCTGTTGTGCTGACGTCGTCCCAAACAACACAACACACGTAACAGCTCACACATCACCATTCGGGGGGGGGATAGGTGGGAGGGTATAAGGGCAAAAAAAAATCGTGTACCAAGGCCTCTCATTTTTCGCACTGTATTCAAAATTTCATTTTTCTCCGGAGGAAGTTTTTTTCGGATTTGGGTGGGGGGCTGGTTTGGCCTGGGGGAGGGTGGGTCTGCCAGATCCCCCCCCCCCCCCCGCTGCCCCGCCGTAGATAAGCTCATTCCTGACTCCGTGTCGTGGCTGTGGCTTCGGCAGTGGTCTGATTTTGATTGCGGTTGCGTGTGTGGCTGTGGTCCCGCTGGGCGCCACGGCGAGGGTGGATAGTGTCAGGGAATGCTGTCACAGGCCAAGCCTTGTGCATGCTTCAAGACCACTGGCCCCTGGGAAGGTCAGGGTTTCAACTTGTGGGGGGGAGTCGATAGAGCCCCCCAAAACTGGGTCAGTGGGGGGTGCGGCAAAGGGGCTCAAATGACAGGACCATCAATCAGTTACTGTGAGCTCTGGCGCTGAAGGTTGTTTTGAAAATTGAGCATTGAAAATGGTCAATTTTTTTTTTTACCAAATACATGGCAAACGATGCGTTTTCTGGACCCCCTCGACGTGCTGATTCCAAAAATTC
This sequence comes from Eutreptiella sp. 'Long Island Sound 2002', assembly GCA_964036045.1. Classification (NCBI taxonomy): domain Eukaryota; phylum Euglenozoa; class Euglenophyceae; order Eutreptiales; family Eutreptiaceae; genus Eutreptiella; species Eutreptiella sp. 'Long Island Sound 2002'. The sequence continues at coordinate 92,970,876 of OZ038384.1, forward strand.
CCATGTTCATTTTTTGCTGAATTCTGGGTCCGGGTCACCTCCGGGGCCCAGGGCTTCTTTAGAATAATTAAAAACCAAGGGGGGGGGGCCTCCCCCAAAACCCCCTCCCCCCCTCCCCAGACCAAAGTGACCATCGTGGGAAAAAACGAAATTTACAATAGGGAAAATCTGGTCAGGCCATTTTTGGTACACCAAGTTTTGGGTCCAAAACCCCCCCCCCCCTCCCCCCCCCCTGCTCAAAAGAAGCCCTGCCGGGGCCGGGTCACCTCCAGGGCCCGGGGGCCAGTCTCGGTAGGATTTTGGGGGGTCTGTCAATGGAGCCCTGTTTTGGGGGGGGGGGGGGGGCAGCCTAGCCAGAGGGCTGTATCCCCCCCCCCTCCCTCCCCTCCCCCGGAGTTGAAAACCCGTCCACCCCTGTTACGAGGACGTTCAATGTCATTGTTCGCAGGCTGTGCCGCTGGAGCTCTTCCGGGAGGTGCCCGTGCACGAGGCCGGGGAAGCGGCCTCGGAGGAGGACGACGGGATGTTGGGGGAGGGCTGGGTCGAAGTGGACGAGGATGCCATGCCGGAGTTTGAGTGGTCCGTGCCCTCCTCGTCCTCCGTGGCCCCCAGCCTCGGCCCCGAGTCGGGCCGCGACTCCTGCACCTCCAAGTCGACGTCCGAGGGGAAGACCCCCGGGAAGAAGCGGGTGTCGTTCAACGACCCCAAGGCCCAGACCAAGACGAAGACCAAGGCCGCGGTATGCGCGTCCTCTGTGCCGAAGGGGGGGGAGGGCCCATCACCATTTCCAATCTTATGAACTCAGAAATTAGGTTGAATTTACAGGTCCAGTGGGTAAAGCTTAGCGTCGGCCACTGGCGTACCGCTGCAAACCCACTGCTTTGCATCTCTGTGGCCTACCCACAGGCATCTTCGTGTCTCTTGCTCTGCGACAGAAAGGTACCTATGGTCTTATAGGCCACTGATGAGCCCATTTTCTTTCTGCGCTTTGTGCTGTTTGCCGCCAGTGCACACGTGACATAGCCCAGAGTTCCTTCGGGGGTGGCTGGTCCGCGCCGCGGCGGCGCCACAGCGGGACGGCGGAGACGGGGAGGGAGACGCGCGTGCGGTCGTGTGCGCTGCGTTGGTGGCCGAAGCGTGTCGGCACCCGCGCCCAGTGCGATGCCGCTTGCAAAACGCCAACAAACGACGGAGTTTGTTTGACAGTCCCCCCACCTCCCCCCCCCCCCCCCCCCGTGGCTGATGGCACACCGCACAAGCAGGAAAACAGAAAACAAGTCACTGGCAAATTGCATGCCTGTGACGTGTTGCGCCTTTTTGTTGGTGGTCAAATATTAGGCCAATGGGCGTTCTTTTTTTCTTTCTTTCTTTTTTTTTTTTTTTTCAATAAGGGTGCCACTTACAGATTACCCATAAGAAGGATGTATCGTACATGTTGTAGAGGAACCCCCCCGTCGCTTGTGCAGTAATGGGGGGGTGTATTTCGTGCCAAGTCAAAGCAGCCTTTATGGAGGCATCCCCCTCCCCCACAGCACTGGGAGTCGGGTGTACTTCACTGTACCTGACTTCACTGAGCCTTTATTGACAACGCCCCCTTCCCACCACAGCACTGGACACCGGGTGCACTACATGGGACTCCACCTCCGCTGCCAACCGCCACCAACTGCCGCCAACCGCCACCGACCGCCAACCGCCAACCTTTGAAGTCGAGAAGGTTCCATGACCAGGAAGCAGAGAGCGTCCGGACCCCCCCCCCCCACAAACCGTGGGTGTTGAGGTCCAGAATTGCACCGAAGCGCCCTCCATGGCCCACGGCGCCGGTCCTCAATGTCCCTTTTGCCGCAGGGCGCAGCCTCCTCCTCCAGTTCCAAGAAGAAGTCCTCCAAGTCCACGGCGTCCCATTCAAAGCCCAAGGCCAGCGCAGGTGCCACTGTGCCCCCCAGCGATGCATTGGAAGGGGGGGGGGGTACCCCCCCCCCCCCTCCAGGGCGCCCAGCCCATGCCCAGCCACTGTCCCCCTGACGGCAAGTGCCAGCCTCAATGGCATTTGTAACCGACAGTAACCGTCCCCCAACCGCTTTGGCAACCTCCTCCAACCGCCTGCCTAACCGCTTCTGGGACTGCCTCCGAGGCACCTTCCCTTCTAATGCATCCCTGGTGCCCCCCCCCGCCCCGTGCCGTTGTGCAGAGCACAGGGAGTGGCGTGTGGGCCATCGGCCAAAGGCGGGGGTACCGCCGGTCCACTCACACCCACGGCGCCCGCGCTGTGCAGCGCCGGGCCGCAGCAAAAAGCCCCCCCCCCCCCCCACGAGTGTACGGCCACGACGGTGATGCGGGTGTCTTGTGTCCCGCTCAACGGCGTTCGGGGGCCCCGGGAGCGGCAATTGCCAACAGCAACACTCGGACTGGGGCAGTGGTCGTGCCCGCTCCCCCGGGCACACGGTGCCCGGGCCGGGCGCCGTGCCGGGCCCGAACTCTTCGCATGTTGTGGGGCGGCTGCCAGAACGGCACGTGAGACGGAAGGTCCGGGGGTGTCCGCATGGCGCCGGCGTTTGCGTACCGCCGCAGGACCGCCGTTTACCCGTTGGTGTCCTCCCCCGCGGTCATCCCCTTGTCTCCCACTTCTTGACAGAGAGGTACCTACGGTCTTTTAGGCCGCTGACGGGCCAATCTTCTTCCTGCGCTTTCTGCCGATCGCCTCTTGGGCACACATGCAAGAGCATCGGTTTCCTCGGGGGGGGGGGGGAGTGGGGGCTGGAGCCCCCACTCCCCCCCCAGGGCTTCTTTAGAATAATTAAAAACCAAGAGGGGGGGGGGCCCTCCCCCAAAACCCCCTCCACCCCTCCCCAGACCAAAGTGACCATCGTGGGAAAAAACGAAATTTACAATAGGGAAAATCTGGTCAGGCCATTTTTGGTACACCAAGTTTTGGGTCCAAAACCCCCTCCCCCCCTCCCCCCCCCTCCTGCTCAAAAGAAGCCCTGCCCCCCCCCCCCCCCAACAAAAAACGTTTGGCGTAGAGAAGACAGAGGCACGTATGCCTCACTGTGGAGTGCATGACCTCTGATCTGCATTGGTCTGTTTTTTTTGATTAGGTCTCGCCCCCCAAAATGGTGTGCGGGCGCGGCCCAAAGGTAAAGAATGCCGATCGTTGTGCAGGGGGGAGCCCCGCGGGGGAGGCATTGGCTTGCCGTGTTGGCCCGTCCCCTCCCCCTTTTCAAGGCGGCGCAAGGCCGCGGCACTGCGCTGTTCTCCGGCTCGGCCATGAGGCCCCCTTGTCGATGCGCAGGCCCTCCCAGACCCGTTGTTAGAAGCGTGCGCACAGACCAGGGTTAAGCGTGCGCAAGCGTGCGCAGTGTTGGGTGGTAAGTGTGCGTAAGTGTGCGCCATCTCCCCGTCCAAGCGTGCGCAAGCGTGCACATTTTTTTTTTGGCCGGCAAGCCCCTTAAGTGCCTTTTCGGCACACAGTGCTCTTAAACAAAAGTTCCACTAGCACCAATTTTTTTCTGCAGAAGAACCCTGTGCATGACTATACAAGAGGTCCACCTCTGTGTCCCCGAGCCCAAGCGTACACAAGCGTGCGGAGTGTTGGGGTGTAAGCGTGCGTAAGCGTGCACAGCCATGGAAAGTAAGCGTGCACCAGCGTACATGCACGCTTCTAACCACGGGTCTGGGCCCTCCCTCATGCACACCACCAAAGAGCCTGGCGGGATCAAGAGGCACCCTCAGTCCGATGCCGTGCCGCGTGCATGCGACCGGCGGCGACAGGCCGAAAAGCGGCGATGCAGGAGGCTCTCGCTCTGCCCCTGTGCGCTTTTCACGCACCCATTTGCATCAGTGCTCCTTCCCACTCCTTGTCAAAGCGATGTGCCTTTGGGTGGTCGCAGTCCCGTAGCTCTTGGCGCAGGGCTGTGTCAAGCAGCGGAAGTCCACCAAAGGTTCCACCTGCGCCTTCCCTCAGCTCACGTTGCTTGGGTCTCTCTGCCCCCTCCCCCTCACCTCGCGACCGAACCCCCTCCCCCGCGTCTGACACAAGGGGTCCGGTTCCAAGTAGATCAAGGAAAGTGGGTGGCCACACACTCAGTCAGATTCGGGCGGTCACTGATGGCGGTTGCAGGGCAACCGACGGCGGTCGGAGGCGCGGTCGGAACCGGCGGCGGCCGAGCAGTCGGTTCGGGGGCTTGCGCAAGTGACTTGTGCAAGCGGATGCACGACTGGGCACTGTCGCTGCACAGCGCCACCCGCGCAGTGCGACGCGGCAAAAGGGAAAGGGACGTTGCGCGGGGCTTCGGGGGGTGTCTTCTCTCACTGCCCCGCCCTCTCCCGCGGCGCCCCGCAGCCTCCCTTTCGGGTCCTTTGCAGGCTCCACCGCGGCGGGCGGCACCGGCGGCGCCGTGGCCGCGCGGTGGGACACCGCCGCCAGGGCGCAGGCCCCGAAGGGCGAGACCCCCCCTCCTCCGGTCCTGCAGGTCTCCCTGACCCCGCCCGGCCGGCGCAGCAGCAGCAACCGCGCCCCGTCGCCCCGCACGGGGTCGCCGCGGGGCATCTCCGGCAATTCGCCGGTGAAGGGACCGGCGTCCAAGACGGAGACCAGGTGTGGGCGTATGGCAGTCTTCGCCGACCCGTGGCCACCCTGCAGAACGGGGCTGCATTGGAACGGCTGACAACCACCGGAGGGGGGGGGTCCTCCCCCCCCTGCCCGCTTGTCATAGCAGAAGGTTCAAAGGCGAGAGGCCAATAGGCGCCGCCACAGGCTGACAGAGCCAACCACCAAGGCCTTGTGCCAACCCCCCCCCCCCCCCCCCTGCATGGCTCTCGCCACAAATGGCGCAGAGCGCAGAAGATACTACTGCAACGCACTACCGGCAAGTCACACATTGGTGAGCTAGCCCCCGTGGCCTTGTGTGACATTCACGTTGCTGGTTGTGGTGAGCACCTCCCAGCCTGGGGTCTTCGTGATGACCGCATTCCGGGCACTGATCAGGCCGTCAGGGGAGGACGCCATTGGCAGAAGTTGCATTCTGGATTCCCACCCAGGCAGGGGGATGCCCGCGGCAGTGCGGATGCCCGCACAGATGCACCGCCACAGCCACGATCACAGCCACAGCCACAACCACCATCACAGTTCCAGCTACTGTCAACCATAGCCACAGCAATCACTGCGTCAGCCATTCCTTCTCAACCGCGTGCATTGTCAAGGGGGCTCGAGGGTCGCCAGGGGGTTGTTGACGAGGGATGCCATTGAGCAGGGGGTGGGGGCTGGCACAAGGCCTTGGTGGTTGGCTCTGTTAGTCTGTGGCGGCGCCTATTGGCCTCTCGCGCTTGAACATTCTGCTATGACAAGCAGGCATCCGTACTACTGGGCTGTGGCTGTGGCTGTAGTGGTGGCTGTGGCTGTGGCTGTGGCTGTACTGGTGGTTGTGGCAGTTGTTGTGCCTGTGGCAGTGGCAGTGGTTGTGGGTGCCATGCGGTCAGTGGCGGGGGGAGGTGCTGATTGCACGCATGTCCCCTTGGCACCAGAACCACCACAACAGCACCATTGGTGTGTCTGGGCTGTGATGGATTGTGGCGGTGACGCCGCGCTGTTTGAACAGGGCTGTTTTGAACACCCGGCCTCTTCGGTGACCTCTTTCACTGCAGACTGGGAAGGGGAAAAGAAGGTTTGCGCCCGGAGGGTCCGTTCGATCGGGGGCGGGGGGCGATTTGGACGGGGAATTGGGTGACAGCCCAACCCTCACCCAACCCTCACCACATCCTCACCAACCCTCACCCAACTCTCACCCAGGACTATTGTTGGATTTATAGGATTTTTGCGCCGAAGGCGCCAGACGATTTTTATATTTTTCCCCCTAACATATGTACAAGCACAAGGATCAGTGCAACGATATGTTGGCGTTGCCCTGCTGCTGTGCTGCACACATCTTGGGAGGGGCCGATTTGCTGACAAACGGGGCATCTTCTTTTGTGTGTGGCAGCGATCCTCTGCCTGGCGAGTTCCATGTGTCCAGTCCGGGCATCATGCACATCAAAATGGTGTCCCATGATTCTAAGACCACACGCCCAATGCCCCGGCGTTGGGCACCCGTATTCCGTCAGACGTGCCACACCTGGGGGTTGTTCCGGGGCCCAGGGGCGGTTGGCCTGCCCCGGGCGCAGCAGGACAAGCCCACAGGAGTCTGTACAAAAGGGCAGTCTGAGGACCAGTGATGGCCTGTACATTCGGCTGCAGAGCTGTCCCGAGGGAAATTTTCGGGGAAGAAATCCCTGCTATATACCTCAAATGGATCAGTGCGTCGTGGGTATTTTAAGGGGGTCTGCGTTGGGGTATCCCCCCTGAAACACCTTGTGGCCCCTTTTTGGTTCGCTGTTTCGTAATCTGTTGTTCGTCATCGAAAGGGTTGGGTTGGGTGGGGCACTTTTACATCCATCCTCGACACACTCATGCGTCACCATTCGGATTGGCAGGGGGTGTAGACGCAGCAGAACTGGGTTTTCCTCCCACTTGGAGGATGAGACGGGAACTGTGCCTGTAGCTGTGCCAAGGGGGGGGGGGGGGGGGGGGCTGTTCGGAAACACAACCCCAACAGCCCCCCTTCTGGGCCCTCGGCCACGAGGTCAACGACAGTGAGTAAGTAACATACCCCCCCTCACCCCTTTGTCCTGTCCCACCCCTTGTCCTTCCCGGGGGGGGGGTGTCACTTGGTCAACACAAATTTTTTTGTTGCTGCTCACTGCTCACTTTGTTGTTGTGTGGGTGACTGTGTTGTGGGCCACTGCCACTTGTATCCCTTGTGCTCTTGGCAGGACATTTTGCTCACTTTTGCTGAAATGGAACTTGACAGTACAACCGTGTTTCCCCTTGGGACAAATATAATGTTCATCTGCTCCACGGGGAACTTGTTTTGGCGCAGGTCGTTGGACAACAGCAAGTGCTCCTGTGCACATTCTCAGCACCCTTGACTTAACAAAATGTTTTCCAGAAAATCTGGCGGTGTAGCCTGTGCCTCGGTCTGGTGGGGGTGAAGTGAAAAAGATCTCCTCGAACTCCCACTGATCGGTCAGTCCCTGCCCGTACGCACGACAGACACGAAGTGGACAGGAACGGATTCAAATAGAATCAGCTGAGTGTGCTCAGTTCATGTACGCGTTTCGACTGCCAAAAGCAGTCCTTATCAACCGAAAAAAAATAGACACTCAGAAACACATTCTCAGCACCCTTGGGCCCATCCGGGTTGTGGCAAGGAGCCCACGAGATGCATGCAATCCTCCTCATCCTCCTTTTGGGGGTGGGTCCCGGGGCTTCAAAAAGGCGTGGAGTGTACTCTGCAAGGACTGCCTCGGGCAGCGGTGAACCGATGCCCGTTGCTCTGCCCGGGTTGAGGATGAAGCCTCCGATTGGGCAGGGCTGGGGGGAGAGCGAGAATGTGGCGGTGAGAGGCGACGAACGGACGCACGGTCATGCAGGACTGTCTTGCCATAACGCTTATAAGTGATGCGGCGATATGCATCACCGTGCTCCGAATGCATTAGGAATTTTTAATTTTTGGTTTCATGTGTCTCACGAGTCCCGGGGTGCTCAAAAATGTGCCCAGGAGCACTTGCTGTTGCATCAGGAATTTTTAATGTTTAGTCTAATGCATCTCATGGGTGAAGAGTGCCCGTGGTGTGTGGGGTATGGGACAAAGTTTTGGGAACAAGTTGTATTTTACAAGGGACATTCCCGAAGGGAAATGGGTTTCCAAAGATCTGCTTGTGCCTGCCAAGCCTCCTAAAACCACCATCCAAGAGTGCTGCCCAAAGCATTCCAGGGGAAAGTGGTGGGCATGTGCAAGAGTTCAAGGTCAAGTGGAGTAGGACCAAGAAATTTTACACTGATGCAGTCAAGGAGTAGGTCTCAGTACATTGCCAACCCTTTGAACGCTTCTTATGCTGAATTCTTTCGTTTTATGCCGCAATTTTTGTGCCGGAAAATGTGTGTGTACGGTGGTAGAGCAGTTCCCCGGAGGGTGGGGTGGGGGACCGTCACTTGGCAACCGTCCCAGGGGGTGGTGGGGGACTGTCTTCCATGGGGTGGGACGGACAGGGCGGTCCTTAAGGGACCAGATTTTTTTTTTGTTAAGGACCGTCCTTAAGGACCGCCCCAAGGGACCACCAACCGTTAACCGCCAACTGCCACCAACCGCCAACCGCCACCAACCGCCAACCGCCAACCGCGACCAACCGCCAGCCGTCAACCGCTGCCAACCGCCACCAACCACCCATCACCAACTGCCGCCAACCGCCGCCAACCGCCAACCGCGACCAACCGCCAACCGTCAACCGCCACCAACCACCCATCACCACGGGGGGGCCGTCTCCTCGGTCCCGGTACGCGACTCCCCCCCCCCCCCCCTTCGGGCCCTCCGGGCCCACTTAGTTACCAAGGGTCAATGGCTACTGACCATACATATGGTGGCGCCGAAGGCGCCCGAAATTTTTTTTTTCATTCCCCTTGCCCACGTAGCATCCCTCCCCGCCCAGGCGGTGGAGCACCCCAACGCTATACTTGAACCCAACCTTGACTCTAACGCCCACCCCAACCCTCAGCCTGCTCCTAACCCTACACTTAACCCTACCCATGACCCTAACCCTAACCCTAACCCTAATCAAGACTGAATATTGAGACCGAGCTGGTGGGGGAGGGAACATCAGCTCTAACTGGTGAGGGACATCAAGAATGATTCACACATTGATGACTCTTGACAAAGTGAAATCAACATGCAAGTGAACCCCATCACCACAAGGCCCACTTTCAAGGCTTTTTGGACTTCTGAGGGGCCAAAATGCCCCAAAATGGGCTCAAAATGGGCTCGTTTCACCCGTTTGTGCACCCCAAATGGTCTAGGATGAGGTTTGGAAAAATGGGTTTTTGAGCCATTTTTGACCCATTTTTGGGTACCAAAACAACCCATTTTCCAGGCATTTAGGGGTTTTCGGAGGACCAAAATGTGCCACCACAACCTCAAAACAGTCCAAAAACACTTGTTTTAGCGTCGCACATGGTCTAGGATCATTTTTGAGAAAAGTCATCTTTTTGCCCCTACTGGACCCTGTTGACCCATTTGGGCACCCACCTGTTTAAGCTTGAGCTTGTAGCTTGCCGCAGCCTAGTGGGCCTAGGTATTGGGGTCTAGGCGTCCGTTTGGGCAATTCTGAGGGGTGGAAACCACAAAAAGTGGGGGGTTGCGGGTGGACTAGGTGCCCTCGGAATCGCATTTTGAGCCATGTAGCCAAAGATATGGCCTATTCTTGGTTTGTGGCTGTCGGCATTTGGAGCCTCTGGGGAACTTTTTGGGCCGTTTCTGGGACATATCATGGAGTTAGAGGGCCGCAAAGAGCTCGTTGACACGGGGAAGTCAAGCCGCACGTGGAGTGTACCCACCGTTCCCCTTTGTTTGGCCGTTTTGAATGGGTTCTAGGGCTTTTTTGGCCCCAAAATGGCTGTTTTTGGCCCTAAACTGCAGTTTTTGAAACTGAGGTCCGCCACTTGCGAATCCCGTTCCCGGCCGCCACCGTTGAGTTTCTTGCTCAAACTTTGTGTGATTGTACTTCACACCCATAGGTATCATGCACCAAAATTTCAGCCGAATGTGAAGCACCACGACGGAGTTGTGATTTTTAGCCATTTCGCGCATGCTGCTTGCTTGCTTGCTTGCTTGCTTGCTGCTGCTAAACCTGGTAGGTCCACCCTAGACACTAAAAAGGGTTATAAAACCAAGACTGGTTCCACCAGCTCGGTGACCCTAACCCTAACCCTAATCAAGACTGAATATTGGGACCGAGCTGGTGGGGGAGGGAACATTAGCTATGACTGGTGAGGGACATCAAGAATGATTCAGAACATTGATGGCTCTTGACAAAGTGAAATTAGCTTGCAAGTGAACCCCATCACCACGAGGCCCACTTTCAAGGCTTTGTGGACTTGTGTGGGGCCAAAATGCCCCAAAACAGGCTCAAAATGGGCTCATTTCACCCGTTTGTGCACCATAAATGGTCTAGGATGAGGTTTGGAAAAATGCGGTTTTGACCCATTTTTGACCCATTTTTGGTCCCAAAACAGCCCATTTTCAAGGCATTTTGGGACTTTCGGAGGACCAAAATGGGCCACCACAAGCTCAAAACGGTCCAAAAACACTTGTTTTAGCGTCGCACATGGTCTAGGATCATTTTTGAGAAAAGTCATCTTTTTGCCCCTACTGGACCCTGTTGACCCATTTGGGCACCCACCTGTTTGGGCTTGAGCTTGTAGCTTGCTGCAGCCTTGTGGGCCTAGGTATTGGGGTCTAGGCGTCTGTTCGGGCAATTCTGAGGGGTGGAAACCACAAAAAGTGGGGGGTTGCGGGTGGAGTAGGTGCCCTCGGAATCGCATTTTGAGCCATGTAGCCAAAGATATGGCCTATTCTTGGTTTGTGGCTGTCGGCATTTGGAGCCTCTGGGGAACTTTTTGGGTCGTTTCCGGGACATATCATGGAGTTAGAGGGCCGCAAACAGCTCGATGACCCGGGGAAGTCAAGCCGCACGTGAAGTGTACCCACCGTTTCCCTTCGTTTGGCCGTTTTGAATGTGTTCCAGGGCTTTTTTGGCCCAAAAATGCATGTTTTGGGCCCCAAACTGCAGTTTTTGAAACTGAGGTCCACCACTTGCGAATCCCGTTCCCGGCTGCCACCGTTGAGTTTCTTGCTCAAACTTTGTGTGATTGTACTTCACACCCATAGGTATCATCCACCAAAATTTCAGCCGAATCTGAAGCACCACGACGGAGTTCTGATTTTTAGCCATTTCGCGCATGCTGCTTGCTTGCTTGCTTGCTTGCTTGCTTGCTTGCCGCTGCTAAACCTGGTAGGTCCACCCTAGACACTAAAAAGGGTTATAAAACCAAGACTGGTTCCACCAGCTCGGTGACCCTAACCCTAATCAAGACTGAATATTGGGACCGAGCTGGTGGGGGAGGGAACATTAGCTATGACTGGTCAGGGACATCAAGAATGACTCACACATTGATGGCTCTTGACAAAGTGAAATCAGCTTGCAAGTGAACCCCATCACCACGAGGCCCACTTTCAATGCTTTTTGGACTTCTGAGGGGCCAAAATGCCCCAAAATGGGCTCAAAATGGGCTCGTTTCACCCGTTTGTGCACCCCAAATGGTCTTGGATGAGGTTTGGAAAAATGCGTTTTTGACCCATTTTTGACCCATTTTTGGTCCCAAAACAGCCCATTTTCAAGGCATTTTGGGATTTTCGGAGGACCAAAATGGGCCACCACAAGCTCAAAACAGTCCAAAAACACTTGTTTTAGCGTCGCACATGGTGTAGGATCATTTTTGAGAAAATTCTTCTTTTTGCCCCTACTGGACCCTGTTGACCCATTTGGGCACCCACCTGTTTGGGCTTGAGCTTGCAGCTTGCCGCACGCAGCCTAGTGGGCCTAGGTATTGCGGTCTAGGCGTCCGTTTGGGCAATTCTGAGGGGTGGAAACCACACAAAGTGGGGGGTTGCGGGTGGAGTAGGTGCCCTCGGAATCGCATTTTGAGCCATGTAGCCAAAGATATGGCCTATTCTTGGTTTGTGGCTTTCGACAGCCAATCTACACAAAATTTGGTGCTTCTGGGGGCCTTTTTGGGCCGTTTCCGGGACATATCATGAAGTTAGAGGGCCGCTAAGAGCTCGTTGACACGGGGAAGTCTAGCCGCACGTGAAGTGTACCCACCGTTTCCCTTCGTTTGGCCGTTTTGAATGTGTTCCAGGGCTTTTTTGGCCCAAAAATGGCTGATTTTGGCCCTAAACTGCAGTTTTTGAAACTGAGGTCTGCCACTTGCGAATCCCGTTCCCGGCCGCCACCGTTGAGTTTCTTGCTCAAACTTTGTGTGATTGTACTTCACACCCATAGGTATCATGCACCAAAATTTCAGCCGAATCTGAAGCACCACGACGGAGTTCTGATTTTCACCCATTTCGCGCGTGCTGCTTGCTTGCTTGCTTGCTGCTGCTGCTTGCTTGCTGCTGCTGCTGATGCTGCTGCTAAACCTAGTAGGTCCACCCTAGACACTAAAAAGGGTTATAAAACCAAGACTGGTTCCACCAGCTCGGTGACCCTAGCCCTAACCCTAGCCCCAGCTCTCACCCCAGAGGGAGGCCAAGGGGAGGTAACGGGAGCCTGTGCCCCCCCCCCCCCCCCACCACCCCAAATCGCCCCACTTGGACCCCCCCCCCCAACTGACCCTCCCGACCGCCCCCCCCCCCCCCCCATCGCCCCTCCCTGAACCCCCCCTCCAATGCCCCCCCCCCCTAAGGGGCCTTCGGCCCACTTTTACTGGGGGGGGGGTCGCGTCTAAAAGCGAGGGGACGGCCCACCCGTGCCCATCACCAACTGCCAACTGCCGCCAACCACCGCCAACCACCAACCGCCAACCGGCAATCTCCACCAGCCGCCAACCGCCAATCGCCACCAACCATGGTTGAACATATGAGCTACACGCGGTCGTTTTTGAAAAAACCATGTTCCGGAACAGCCTTTTTTTTCCTGGAAAGGCCCGCCCTGGGGACGGACCGGGGGGGGGGGGTACATCTCTTCAGCAGTCAGTGGTGAGCCTTTGGTTTCAGCCGTCAGTGGTTTGATATTTGGTACTTTTTGTGGACAAGACCCCCACCCCCTCCCCCCGTATCACAAGGCTTGGTTGGGGTCTTCCCCCCCTCCCCCTGCCCCCCCCCCCCCACCCCCACCCCCTCTAGGGCCTTCGGCCACCACACCTCTGTCGGGGTCTAGCATTTGAATAGCCCCCCCCCCCCCCCCCCCCCCGGGCTGCGCCCTGGGGTGGCACCATGGGGCCAGTTTGAAATGCGGTTGGGGTTGCTGTTGCAGCTGAAGCTAGAGTTTGGGATGGAGAGTGTGCTGGTGGTATTGGTTCCGTGGGTGATGCGCGGTCACGTTTCTCACAGCCGCATTCCCCGGGCCCAAGTGCAACTCAACTGTGCTCCCCCGATCAGCTCCTCAGAGCCCGCTCAGGTGTCTGCTGTTGCATTGAAGGCTTGGGACCGTGCTTTGAGGAGAGGTTTGATGCATCTGGGCACTTAGTTTGGCTGCGCCGCATGTCTGGTGGGGCGTGTTCTGTTCCCACGCAGTCCTGTGGGTGTGTTTGTGTGTGTGTTTATGTATTTGTGTTTGGGTTTGTGTGTTTGTGTGTTTGTGTGTTTGTCTGTTTGTGTATTTGTGTTTGTATTAGTACTTGTGTTTGTGTTTTTGTGTTTGTGTTTGTGTGTTTGTGTGTTTGTGTTTATGAATTTGTGTTTGTATTTGTACTTGCGTTTGTGTGTTTGTGTTTATGTATTTGTGTTTGTATTTGTACTTGTGTTTGTGTGTTTGTTTTTGTGTATTTGTGTTTGTGTGTTTGTGTGTTTGTGTTTGTGTGTTTGTGTTTGTGTGTTTGTGTGTTTGTGTTTGTGTGTTTGTGTTTGTGTTTGTGTTCGTGTTTGTGTGTTTGTGTTTATGTATCTGTGTTTGTATTTGTACTTGTGTTTGTGTTTGTGTTTGTGCTGGTCGATGTTTGTGTTGGTCGGGTGTTTTTGTTGATGAGCGTTCAGCAGCTCTGCCTGTGTGCTTTTTGTGCTTCAGGGCGGTGTGTGCTGGTGTTCTCAGAATGTGCGTAAGCGTGCACTTTTTTATGTTTCTCATACGTATATGTCTGGAATTGCAGGCAGTTGTGCATCTGTGTGTGGGTGCGGGTGCACGTTCATACCGCATGCATGCGTATTCGGGTGTGACTGCGCATTTTGAGTTTTGCTCCCGCATGTTCGCATGTATTGCTACATACGTGTGTCTGTGCATGCATTTGCACAGAACTGCGCGCGTGGGTCCGCATGCAGTTGCGTTTCATTGCATGCAGTTGTGCATAAACGCCATCGTGCCCAGGCCGCTGAAAGCCACAAAGAGGAGGAGACACCGTCTTTGTTGTCGATCCTGGGGGGAGAGGCCCCGGCCTCAAACATGGGGTCGTACATCAAGCGTTTGGAGGTCTGCTCCTCCCCCTGCTCATCCTCTGCGTCCTCCTCATCGTGTTCCTCCACTCCCCCGTCCTCCTCTTGGTCGGAAGGCGGAAGGCGGACTGTGCCCTGTTGGGCAGTGGCCCTCTGTGGTCCAGGGCACCGCCCTCGCCGATTGGGCCAGGCCGCATGCGGTCCAGGCGG